>WBZZ01005985.1:0-10000 GCA_019918135.1 Paulinella micropora | reverse complement strand
TGGGCCCTGTCGCCAGTTCGATTCCCGTCGGTGCCACCAGTATTTTCATTGAACATACCGGTCTATTTCTGGACCAGTATTTTCATTGAACATACCGGCCCGTCTGGAAGTGTTGGAACTGCCCTTGCGGGGGTGTCATTAGAGCTTATCGTCAATTCTTCGTACTCCCCTCACGGGTGAGACGATGGAGGCGCATGTGCAGAAATGCATCAGCCATTGACAGAGAAGCACTACTATTATTATTATTATTATTATTATTATTATTATTATTATTATTATTATTATGGACACTGTGATAGCCCAGTGGTCAAGTTCTACCATCTGGGCCCTGTCGCCAGTTCGATTCCCGTCGGTGCCACCAGTATTTTCATTGAACATACCGGGTCCGTCTGGAAGTGTTGGAACTGCCCGTGCGGGGGTGTCATTAGAGCCTATCGTCAATTCTTCGTACTCCCCTCACGGGTGAGACGATGGAGGCGCATGTGCAGATTTGCATCAGCCATTGACAGAGAAGCACTATTATTATTATTATTATTATTATTATTATTATTATTATTATTATTATTACTATTATCATCATCATCATCATTATTGTTATTACAATTACTATTATTCTTACTATTATTATTATCTATCACATCTATCTACCTCCTTCGGGTTGGGACTCTTCAACTGTTATTATTATTATTATTATTATTATTATTATTATTATTATTATTATTATTATTATTATTATTATTAAGTGGCACCGCGATAGCCCAGTGGTTAAGGTCTACCATCTGGGACCTGTCGCCAGTTCGATTCCCGTCGGTGCCAGTATTTTCAAAGGATATTTTCTTTGAAATTATTGGTCTGTCTGGAAGGCTTGGAGCTGCCTTGCGGGGGTGTCAGTAGAGCCTATCGTCAAATCTTCGTACTCCCCTCGCGGGTGAGACGATGGAGGCACATGTGCAGAAATGCATTCGCCATTGACTGAGAAGCACTATTATTATTATTATTATTATTATTATTATTATTATTATTATTATTATTATTATTATTATTATTATTATTATTATTATTATTATTATTATTATTATTATGGACACCGTGATAGCCCAGTGGTCAAGTTCTACCATCTGGGCCCTGTCGCCAGTTCGATTCCCGTCGGTGCCACCAGTATTTTCATTGAACATACCGGTCTATTTCTGGACCAGTATTTTCATTGAACATACCGGCCCGTCTGGAAGTGTTGGAACTGCCCTTGCGGGGGTGTCATTAGAGCTTATCGTCAATTCTTCGTACTCCCCTCACGGGTGAGACGATGGAGGCGCATGTGCAGAAATGCATCAGCCATTGACAGAGAAGCACTATTATTATTATTATTATTATTATTATTATTATTATTATTATTATTATTATTATTATTATTATTTGGACACCGTGATAGCCCAGTGGTCAAGTTCTACCATCTGGGCCCTGTCGCCAGTTCGATTCCCGTCGGTGCCACCAGTATTTTCATTGAACATACCGGTCTATTTCTGGACCAGTATTTTCATTGAACATACCGGCCCGTCTGGAAGTGTTGGAACTGCCCTTGCGGGGGTGTGATTAGAGCTTATCGTCAATTCTTCGTACTCCCCTCACGGGTGAGACGATGGAGGCGCATGTGCAGAAATGCATCAGCCATTGACAGAGAAGCACTATTATTATTATTATTATTATTATTATTATTATTATTATTATTATTATTATTATCATTATTATCATTATTATTATTATTATTATTATTATTATTATCATTATTATTGTTATTACCACCATCTGGGACCTGTCGCCAGTTCGATTCCCGTCGGTGCCACCAGTATTTTCATTGAACATACCGGTCTATTTCTGGACCAGTATTTTCATTGAACATACCGGCCCGTCTGGAAGTGTTGGAACTGCCCTTGCGGGGGTGTCATTAGAGCTTATCGTCAATTCTTCGTACTCCCCTCACGGGTGAGACGATGGAGGCGCATGTGCAGAAATGCATCAGCCATTGACAGAGAAGCACTATTGTTATTACCATTACTATTATTCTTACTATTATTATTATCTATCAAATCTATCTACCTCCTTCGGGTTGGGACTCTTCAACTGTTATTATTATGATTATTATTATTGTAGATGCTGGGGAGGAGGGTCGTTGCGCGCGTAAAAGATCTTAAACTCCGCATATGCTGGTTGATAGCCCAGGACCCAGCAGACACCAGATTGTTATGGGTGGGGTTTCGAGGCAGCTCTAGCAACCGCGCTTGGTGTATGCACTTGCACATTCGGTGACGTCTTGCAAGAGGTTGCTGGGACTGCGGAATAACCTCGGCTTAGTGCAGTCTTGCCCTCAGGAGCTCCATCGGTGGCCCCGATCATCAGGCGAGAGACTGACACGGGGGGGTGGAGGACCTCGAACAAGGGTATTGGAGGCTTATGTCCGTTGAGGATATGCCATTAGCTGCATCAGTACGCCTCAGATATATTATTATTATTATTATTATTATTATTATTATTATTATTATTACTATTGGACACCGTGATAGCCCAGTGGTCAAGTTCTACCATCTGGGCCCTGTCGCCAGTTCGATTCCCGTCGGTGCCACCAGTATTTTCATTGAACATATTGGTCCGTTTGGACCAGTAATTTCATTGAACATACCGGTCCGTCTGGAAGTGTTGGAACTGCCCTTGCGGGGGTGTCATTAGAGCCTATCGTCAATTCTTCGTACTCCCCTCACGGGTGAGACGATGGAGGCGCATGTGCAGAAATGCATCAGCCATTGACAGAGAAGCACTATTATTATTACTATTATTATTATAATTATCATCATCATCATCATCATTATTATTATTATTATTACCACATTACTATTATTCTTACTATTATTATTATCTATCAAATCTATCTACCTCCTTCGGGTTGGGACTCTTCATCGGTGAGTCGTTTATGCTTGCAGCAAATGAGGCCGCATCTGCAGATTCTGAGGCCGCATCTGCAGATTCTGATTAAAAAACATACAAAAACGTAAATATTCTAAATGCATATGCAAAATACATACACATGCTCATGCTTGCATCAAATCAGCCGCCTCTGATTGAAAACATACAAAGACACAAGTACATATAAATGTTCTAAGTACACATGCGTGTCAAAGTGCATGCTCTTGCTTGAGATATACTTACATATACATATACATATATATATACATATATATATACATGTATGTTGGCAATTTCTAACATACATACTTATCTACATATACATACTATGTATAAATAAACATATACATATAAAATACATGTACATGTACACGTACATGTACATGTACATGTACATATACATATACATATACATATACATATACATATACATATACATGTACAATGTACGTATACATGTACATGTACATGTAATGTACATGTATTACATGTACATGTACTGCATTGTTTACATGTACATGTACATGTACATGTGCATGTATGTACATGTATATGTACATGTACATGTACATGGACATGTACATGTACATGGACATGTACATGTACCATGCCACGTACATGTACATGTACATGGTACATGTACATGTACCATGTACATGGTACATGTACATGGTACATGTAGATGTACGTACATGTACATGTACATGTACATGTCATGTAAATGTACATGTACATGTTTATGATGTACATGTACATGTACATGTACATTTACATGTGAATGTAAACAATGTACATGTACATGTACGTGCATGTATGTACATGCAAATAATTGTACATGTACATGTACATGTGCATGTGCATGTATGTACATGTACATGTACCATACCACGTACATGTACATGTTCATGTACATGATGTACATGTACATGTACATGTGCATGTGCATGTGCATAATACATAATCCATAATACATAATACATAATACATAATACATAATACATAATACATAATGCATAATGCGTAATACATAATGGATAATGCATAATACACAATACATACATAATACATAATACACAATACAAAATACATAATATATAATACATAATACATAATACATAATACATATACATAATACATAATACATACATAATACATAATACATAATACATAATATACATAATACATAAAAAACATAATAATACGTAATACATTACATAATACATAATAATCAAGTAAGGACATGCGAAATAAAAAAAAAAAAGAAAAAAGAAGTGTGTATATATATATGAGAGAGAGAAGTGTGTATATATATGAGAGAGAGAGAGAGAGACAGGAAGAGAAAGAGGGAGAGAGAGAGAGAGACAGAGAGAGAGAGAGAGAGAGAGAGAGAGAGCTCAGAATGACTTTCAGGTCTTGGAGGAGACTGTTGGTCGTCCTGCTGCTGCTGTTGTTGTTGTTGTTCTTGTTGTTCTTGTTCTTGATCGTGTTCTTCCTCGAGCTGCTCTTTCTCCGGCTGCTGCTGCTGCTGCTGCTTCTGCTTCTGTTGCTGTTGTTCTTGTTGAGAGTTGCTGCTGCTCTTGCGTTGATTACTTTTCTTTTTAGGCATTGCTACCAAGTGCACACACAACTCAAACACACAAACACACACACACACACACACACACACACACACACACACACACACGCACGCACGCACACACACACACACACACACACACACACACACAGACAGACACAGACACACACACAAGTCACACACACACGAGAAGAGAGAGAGAGAGAGAGAGAGAGAGAGAGAGAGAGAGAGAACCGAACGTGTCTGGGTGAGGTTGTGAGTGTGCGAGAGCGAAAGTGCGTGCCAGATAATGAGTGTCGAGCATGGGAAAGTTTTGAGGAGAATTTCCACGAGTTTTTACTACAATAAAGTGCCCATAAGAGTCTCATTGACTCACGTACAAAAACGAAAGGACTTTTTAGAAGAAACAGTGAATTGAACGTCTTGGGAGCTTTATATTAAGAGCAGAAGAAGCTCATCATAGTGGCTAACAAACTCCGCGCAACTTGAGGGAATGCGGGCCGAAAGGAAAAGGATCCAAAACACACAAAATCACTGTCTTGTCGCAAAAAAGAAGGATCAATAGAGATATCCTGGCGAAACGAGTGAAACGAGGGAGGAATGTGAGGTCGCTGCTGGCTCATGCCATGCTATTGCACTTCAAGAAATAAAACGTGGATCTGCCGCAGAAGGCGGGTAATTCTCGGTGTCTCATAATTCTCGTACACTTTGCCTAATTTTGAGGTGGTGGCTGAAAGGTGAGACTTATTTGCAAAGAAATCCGCTGTAGAAAAAAGTGGCAAAGGTTGTCCGTTTCCACTCCCCGTGAAGTTCACAGGGTCTGAAAAGCCACTGCCCGTGAAGTTCATCGGCGGGTTTGGACTTCGAAAAAATTACTGCAGGAACTTTTTATTTCGCATTGTAGTTCACACCTTGCGCTATTTTCTTTCCAGCACACACTTTTCTATTTTCTTTCCCATACAAAAATCACTTACTCTTACTGTCTGTGTGTGTGTGTCACTGTGTGTGTGTGTGTGTGTGTGTCACTGTGTGTCGCCTGTCTGTCTATCTGTCTGTCTGTCTTTCTGTCTTCTTCTTCTTCTTCATTTTTATTGAGAGAACAATTTTAAAATTGGACTCAGGGAACGTCAACGTGAAAAGTATAGCTAGTAAGTTATACCTTTATCTAAGGTGGAAACCTAGTTATTCAGTACTAGTTGAGCGTATTAAGGAAGATATCGATATTAAATTAGTATTCAGCTGCTCAGTATTAATATTATATTATAGTTATTAAAATTAATATTTCTGTTTAGATATATTGTGCGGTGATATTAATATTATGTTGTTATGTTATGTATATATGTTATTGTAAAGGTGTAGTCGTTTATGTGCGGCGGCCCCCCCTCTCTTTTCTTTTCCATCTAGAAGAAATGAAAGAGAGAGAGAGAGAGAGAGAGATAGAAAAAGGAGAGAAAGAGAGAGAGAGGGGGGAGTTGAGAGTGGGCGTGGTTGACCATATACGTCGATTGATCCGGAGAGTTCTCCTTCAGGTAGTAGACAAAGGAGCAAGCTTGGTGTTCCCTTTCTCTCTCTCTCTCTCTCTCTCTCTCTCTCTCTCTCTCTCTCTCTCTCTCTCTCTCTCTCTTTTTTTTTTTTTCGCGCGTGTGCATATGTTACATATATTATGATGTTTGTTGATGTTTTAGTAGATATGTCATTAGTGCTTTTTTGAATAGCTTTATTTTTGTTTCATCTGTTATATGTTTTGGAATTGATTTCCATTGATCTGCAAAGATCTTGGTGAGGTATGGGTCTTTGTGGTTAACAAAGAGGCTGCCTTTTGTTGAGTATCGGGTTTTGTATGGATGTATGGTATTGATTGGTGTAAATGTGTTATTGTGGAGTGGTCTGTTGAGGTGTTTTTTAGGGTAAATGAATGGGTGATTTTCTATGCATACACGGAGGGTGTATAGGTGGGTGATGTCGAGTAGTTTGAGTTGATTTAGGATTGGTTTAGTATGTGCGCGGTAGTGTGTTTTTGCAATTATTCTGATTATTTTTTTGTGTATTTTTATGAGTGGTTGTATATATTTCTTTTTGTTGTCATGCGTCCCCAAGATGGAGATGTTTTGTATGAGGTGTGGATATATGTGTGTGTAGTATAGTTGTTTCATTGTTTTGGTGTTTAGATATTTTTAGCATATAATAATGAGTTGATTGTGGGTTGGAGTTTACGGATTATGTTGTTGATATGTTGGTCATATTTAAGGTTATGTTGTAGTGTTATGCCCAGGAGTTTTGCGTGTTGGCATTGCTCGAGGGTGTGGTTGTTTATTGTTATTGTGATATTTTGTTTTGTTTTATGGAAAATTGTGTATGTTGTTTTTGTTGGGTTGGGTACTAGGTTATTAGAATGGAAGTAGTTTATTAGCTTAGTTATTTCTGTTTGTGTTTTTTGTTGTAAGTCTGTAGGAGTTTTTGCCGTTATTATAAGTGTTGTGTCGTCTGCATATATATATACTGTTCCTTGTTGTATGATATTGATTATGTCGTTAATATAGAGTAGGAAGAAGGTGGTGGATAATGTGCTGCCTTGTGGGATGCCATGTGTGATGGTGCGTTTGTGGGACTTGGCATATTGTGTGTGGACTTCTTGAATGCGATTTGAGAAGTAGGATTCAAAGAACTGGACTGTGCCTTCGTTGAAATTAAAATTTCGTCGAAGTTTGTCGAGTAACTTTGAATGTTCTACTGTGTCGTATGCTTTCGAGAGGTCTACGTAAAGAGCTAGTACTAGCTCTTCTTTATCTTTATGTTTTTGTATTTGGTTTATTATGGTTTGGACTGTCATGGTTGTGCTTGAGTTAGGTCGGAATGCGTATTGTGTATGTGATATTATGTTGTGTTTTGTTAGGTGGTACATTATTTGTTTATTTATTATTGTGTCAAATACTTTAGCTATTATGGGTAGTAGTGATATCAGTCTGTAGTTGGCTGGCATGCTTGTGTCGCTGGCTTTGTATAGTTCTATTACTTTTGTTGTTTTAAGTGCGTCTGGGTATTTATTTTCATTTATGGCTTTGTTGAAGAGGTTGGTAAGCATAGGTGTGAGGAAGGCGTGCATGTCTTTTATAAGTGTTGGTTTTATTTTGTATATGTCCTCTGCTTTATCTCTGTTCATATTTTTTAGTGTTTTGTTTACAATGTCTTCTGTTGTGTTATGTAGTTTGAAGCTTGGATGTGTTTGTTTGTTTTCTTCCGCTCTCTCTTCTTGTTGTTGTTTGTGTTCGGTTGTTGGTATGCTGTTGCTTGTTTTTTTTACCTATTGTTATGTAGTGATCGTTGAGTGCGTTTGCTATTTCTATGGGGTCTGTGTGTGTTTTGTTGTTGTACTGTATTGTGGTTGGTGACGCTCTCGGTGGTTTGTTGTTAGGTACTAATTCTCTGAGTTTTCTGTGTTGTTTTTTTGGGTTGTTTTTATTTTCTTCTAGCGTCTTCATTATTTCGTCTTTTTTGGCTTTGTGTATTATTTTGTCGACTTTGTACCTCTGTGTCCTGTATGCCTGTTTGTTTTCTGTTGTCGGGTTATCTCTCCATTTTTTATATAGTAGGTGCTTTTTTCTTATTTGCTTCTTTATTATGGGGCTGCACCAGCTTTTTCTTCTATTGCATTGCTTGGGTTTTCGTTCGAAGTGTTCTATTACTTTTGTTATTGTTGTTTGTATGTCTCTAAACTTTTGGTTTGTGTCGCTGCTTTCTGTGTTGTCCTGCGTGATGTATTCTAACTGTGTTTTGAGGTTTGCTAGGATTGCGTCTTTGTTTTTGTCGTACATGTTTTTGGTAAGTCTGGGTGTGTTGTCTGTGTCTGGTTTTCTTGTGCGGGTGTGTATTATTGCGTATATGGGGTGGTGGTCTGATATGCATGGGCTTATAATGTTTGATTCTATGTTGGCATTGATGTTGGTGATTATCATGTCTATGAGTGTGTGGGATGTTGTGTGGACCATGTCGTGTCTTGTTGCTTTTGTTATTGTTGTGTAGAGGTTGTTGTGTACCATTAGGTTTTGAAAGTCTGTGTGTGGTTTATGTATGTTGTCGAGTAGGTTGTAGTTGATGTCACCTACTAGTGTTATTGTGCTTGTAGGCGTTTTCTGTAGTATGCTGTTTATGTTATTTTGTAATGCATGCATGAATTGTTTGTCTATGAGTGGGCGTCTATACATACCTATTATTGTGTGCATTGGTTTGTTTTTAAGTTTATTATTATATATTCTTAGTGTTAGTGGAGTTTTGCATGAGTCCGATATGGTTTGTTTATCGACTATTGTAATGTGCATGTTGCTTTTATAGTATATTGAGATGTCGATGTGATGTTTAGCTGTGTATGTAGGGATTGGAAATGCGTTGTTACTGGTTGGTTGGGTTATGTAGTTATCTGTGAGTATGATGATGTCTGGTTGGAAGGGTAGGAGTTGTAGGTGTGTGATTAGGTCTTGATGGTGTGCTTTGAGGGAGTGGATGTTGGTGTGGTATATTGTGATTGTATTGTTGTGTGTGTTGTTGTTTTTATTGTTATTGTTATTTTTATTATTATTGTTGCTGTTGTTTTTTATGTTCTTATTATATGTTTTATTTTTGTTATTTTTTGAAGTGAGAGACAGGTATGGTTTGAAGGATTGTGGGAGGATGTTAGGGTGGGTGAGATGCTCTGGGGGTTTATTTTGGGTGCTCATTTAGATGCTCATGGGTGTGTTGTTGTGCTGTTGGTTTGGCTTGTGGGGTATGTGTAATTCTTTGATGATTTTGATGTCTTCTTCTGTCTTAATTACCAACCTGTGCTCCTTTGTCTGCTCCTTGAAGAAGACTTCGCCGTCTCTGGTCCAGACGTAGATGGTAGCGCCAGTGGCCTTAATGAGCTCTTTCTTTAGCTTGATTGCCTGTTTTAAGAGCATGAGGGTGTTTGGTGGGATGCTTTCGTTGATGAATATTTTGAATGTTTGGTCTACGAGGTGTGTGCCTGTCCAGTCTACTGTTTCGTGGGTGAGTGGTTGGAGTGGGTCGTGTTTTTTGAAGTGTGTTTTGATGTTGTTTGTGCTGAAGCGCACTATGATAGCAGGTGGTTGTTTGGGTTCCTCTCGTCTGGGTTTTTGTGCTCTTTGCTCGAAAGCATTTGATGATGTCACCTTCCTGGTATAGAATATTTTTTGCATTCATCATTGCTTTCACTATGTTCAGAGTGTTCTCTTTGGGCATGTATGGTATGCCAGAAATGCTGAGTTCGTATGTTGGGTCTCGTTGATTCTGTTTCTGGTTTTCTGTGGCCTGTTTGCGTTCTGGTGGGTGGCTAGCGCTGAATGTGTGTGCATGTGTATTGGTTTGTGAGTTAGCTTGTAGAGATTTGAGAAACTCCGTTGTGTTGTTAGACTATTGACCATGCATAGCAGGGAGTGGTGTTTTTGCTTGGCGCTCTTGCAAATTTTTCCATTTGTT
>WBZZ01005984.1:92500-125468 GCA_019918135.1 Paulinella micropora | reverse complement strand
TCTCCCCCCCCCCCCCCCCCTCTCTCTCTCTCTCAGGTGAGTTGCGGTCCGAGCATGCGACGGAAGAAAAGGGACGGTCGATTGAGGTGAAAAGAAAGAAAGAAAGAAAGAAAGAAAGAAAGTCAGAAAGAAAGACAGAAAGAAAGAAAGAAAGAAAGAAAGAAAGATAGAAAGACAGAAAGAAAGAAAGAAAGAAAGAAAGAAAGAAAGAAAGAAGGAAGGAAGGAAGGAAGGAAGGAAGGAAGAAGCCATGATACGTTCACGCAGTATGGCTTGGTCGCATATACCTGAATTGTGTGTCCTTTGCAGCTGGGAATAGTACGTGATAAAAGGGTACCCAGGCGGGTCCGGTTATTAAATATAAATAGTTGCCCTTTGCTGCATCAAGTGGAGGAGCAGCCCAGCCCTCTGAACATTGTTATATGCCCCGTTGCCACTGGCTCTGCGCTTGCGGCAGCAGCTGGAGGAGGAGCCCAACCCGTTTCGTTGCGCCGAGTTGAAAAAACAGCTGGACCAAATCCGGCCACTAGTGGAACAAGAACATGCAAAAGCAGAATCATCGCAAAAAGGCCGTGTCGAGGAGCTGACCAAGATGGCCTCGATTCATACTCTCCGTGTCAAAATGCTCACTGAAGAGCAAGAGAAGGCCAAGAAGACGTTGTCACGATTTGAGAAAGCGTTAGCAAAAGCGAAAAAGCCTATGAAAAGGCAGTGCAGGACGAATCAAAGGCCACGCAAGCTGCAGTAAACATAAACGAAGCATTAGCGCACGCTGAGAAAGAAAAAACAATGACTGAGCAAGCAGCAGCAGAGGCAAAACGAATCTTTGCTGCTGGCAATGCTGAGCGGCAGCGGGAGCAAGAGTGCCTCGGAGCAGAAGTGGAGGAGCTGCTCGCGGCAAGAGAAAAGAACTGGAAGGAACTGTTCAACAGCTGGAGTGAGCAAGACGTGCAGCAGTGGTTGCAGGGGCTAGCAGGAGGCCAGTTTGCGCATTTTAATTTATGCCCGGAGTTCAAACGGAACGGGATTGACGGGCAACAGCTGGAGAGCCTGCAGGACGGTGTGCAGCTGCGACAGTGTGGTGTGGAAAGGAACAAGGACCGCCTTGAGTTGTGGCCCCACGTCGAAGCTTTGGTGAAGCCTCCACGTAAGAAAAGGCGCACAGCCACAGCAGCAGAAGATGCCGAGTGCAAGGTCTGTTTCCAAAAGCAAGCTTCAGTCATTCTGGCGCCTTGCGGGCACAAATCTCTGTGCCTTGATTGCGCTACGTTTCTCCGTCAGAACAAGAAATCCTCGAAAGCATAGTGCCGAAGGTGTATGAAGTATAGGCGGGACTTGAAGTCATGCTTATTCACTAGCAGAAACTTTGTCAGCGGCCGCCCGGCTTACTTGTATTATCCAACAGCCCTTCAGTCACAATAAAGTTTGGCAAACTTCAATCAAATGTAACTGTCACCACGTTGGTCGGGGAAAAAAAACTCAGAAAAACGGTAAGATGATTTGTTAGAATAAATACTGAGTGATTCAAGTGAACTTGAATGGTTCCGGCCGGATGGAGCAAAAATTTCTTAGAGACCTCTTCCATTCACTGTCAACAGTTCTATCGGGAGTCTTCAAGTCACGGTGCTTCGGACTCCCACTCAGGCTCTACGAGTGGCGGGTGACAAGTTGTATTTTCAATGATGACTTAAAACAGTGTTTGCGTAAGCCTTGAAAAAAGTGCTACAGTAAATCACGACTCTGACTCAGTAGCAATAATTAATCATTAAGTCAACTTGATGAGTTCTGACTGTCGGAATGGTTCAATCTTAAACTTGACCATCCTTCGCTGCCGTACTGAGTTATAATTCAGATGATCCGGGCAGTAGGCTCAGTGAATCATCACTATTACTAGGTACATTCAAGTGTCAGCATATGTCGAATTTAGTTAAGGGCCAGATTTCAGCCCTCTGATTAGCGGTCAGATTTCAAATTAGTGGTCAGAATTCAAATTAGGTCAATTTAACTGCTATATACGTCCGCAAAATCTATATCATTTTTGCAAAATGTTACCGTTAAATTGAACTAATTTGAATTCTGCCGGGACGCTAGTCTAAAATCTGACCACTAATCTGAAATCTGACCCTTAACCGTGAGTCAAATTTGATGGCTGCCGAGTTTGACACTTGAATCACGGTACCCAGTAATACTTGCCACCTTTCAACTCACGGTCTTTCACTATATAATATTAATACATAAGTGGAGTGCATAAGAACTTGAACTGTGCTAAATCTTATCATTATATTAATATTAATAATCAACTCCGACTGGCAAGCTGAGTTGACTAGTCACGTAGTGGAGTCAACAGTACTATGATTTTACTACTGAGCCTAGTAGTACTCCGCTATGCAACAAATTTATTCAAATCAAGTTCAAGTGACGCGTAGGAAACCGTGCCACTGTCCGAAGTTCACGTGATAAATAACTCGGAAGCTTCAAGCCTGAGTCACTTGAAGACTCAGCCTGTAGGGAAACTGAAGAGCCTGTACGGGGAAACGGAGCTAGAAGTCACCTGCACTTTCCGGCCGAGTCAACTTGCTGAAGCCATCCGAGTAGTAAAAGGCCGCTGAGACTCTGAGACGGCTCAGCTTTACTGAGCTACTATCCAAACGCTATCATACAATACTATGATGACAAGACATCCGAGTCGGGAGTCATTCTCTTCTTTTGAGGCTCGGATCATAAGTCACCTTGTGTTTGCCAGGGTTGTATTAATACAATATCAACTTGAGTCACAAATTACCGGCGCCCGACTGTTCATACGACTTTTGAAGTTTTGAAGTACTAGCTATCGGGTGACTGGGGGCCGCGATTACAAAATTGATCCGAACTGTTACTTGAACGGCAGTTGAAAACGTACTGCTGTCGATATTCAAGAGAAAAAAATTGTAGCTTTTTAGCCTGATTTTGATTGGAATTTCGATTTTGAGTCATTTTTTCGATTTTGTGTGAAAAATTCAAATTTTTCGATTTAACTGTCAAATATTTTGCGAAAATTTCCGTTTTTTGCGGACGCACTAGTATAGCAGTTAATTTGAGAAATTTAAATTTGTCACAAAATCGAAATTCCAACCAAAATCCGACCGAAATCTGACCCAAAATCTGAAATTTAACATTTTTTTACGTCTTCAATGTCGACAGCAATAGTATTATAGTATAGTATGATAACTTTCACAACTACTACAAGTGAGTATGGCTCGGACAGTTGATAAATAAACTTAACGGAAAAACAGTGAAGTACTACAACGGTTGACGAAACTAAAAAAAGTAAACTTGACTTGAAGTATAACTTGAACTTGAAGAAAGTTTAACACAACATTATTAATAATAATTCGCCGCGTTCGGTACGGTATTCATTCAGATACAAAAAGAGAAAGCTGAAACATGAACTGAGTGTAAAAAAAAGCAGTCACAGTTTAAGGTCACCGTCCGATGATGCAGAGACCCGATGCAGTTGATTATCACAGACTTCGGCCATACACTCCAGTCATCCACGTCACACTTGAAATTCAGCAGTCAGTGTCAGTGATCAGTTGGCTCGAACTCCGACCGGCCGTGGTATAGCCTGCTCGGTCACTGGCCACGGCCCGGCCGGCCTTAGAAGGTGGACCGTCACGGTGCCCTTTTTTATCGTGCCGGGTGACCGTGCGGCGGCAGCAAAGTTTTAACGTGACACTTCAAACTTAAGTTACGCCGGGCCGCGCCTTTACAAATGCTGGTTTAACTTATAGCACAATTATTAAAGACCGACTGTGGCATGATTAAATTTACTTGCACCTTGACCGCAAACATTTCTACCGTGGCAAAAATTTGGCTGGGTGTGAGTTCAGGCGAGTTCAGACAACGTGCCTCAGGTGACATCACGCCGCAAGTGCAGGTGGAAAAAAGCTCTGGCGCCGTTTGTACGGTACCGTTGAACTTTTGAACGGTGGAACTTACTTTTTTGCCACCACTGACTGATCAAACAAAACTATTCGCACCCTTAAAACTTACTACGTGACGATCGTTCGGCGGACAAAATACAAAACTTGACCTTACCCGTCACTTTGAATCAGTGCGATTCAGACGTACTACGGTCGTTCAACATAATAGCAGCCTTATAGCTGATCGGTGGACTGAAATATATCAAGTTATATTTCCTGTTTCGCTTGGTAGGGAAAGGAGGAGGGAAAAGAAGGAAATAACCCCCCCCCCCCCCCCCCCCCTCCCCCGGTAGCCGAATGAGAAAAAAAGAACACCGACCGGCGAATATCCGAACTCATGAGCAGACTAGCATTTCACTGTCAGCAATACCAATCGTGACTAGCAAATCAACATGCTAGTGAGCCGCAACTCACATACGCACGTGCCGAGGTCATGTCAGACACTCGCTGCCAGCAGTTGCGGCCCGCGTCGTAACGCTCCACAGACGACAGGGCAGTGCTTCCGCCATCGCTATAACCTCCCATGACATAAAGCGACCCGTCCAGCACAGCGGAGCATGCACGACTACGTGCGCAAGTAAGTGGCGCCACGTCCTCCCACCTGTTGGCTATCGGATCGTAGCGCTCAACCGAGCTCGAGGACAAACTATAATCATCATAGCCACCGATCGCGTACAGGTTTCCGTTCAGCACCGCTGCAGTGCATGCCCGTCTCGCTGTCTTCATCGCCACCACCAACTCCCACTCGTTCTTGACCGGGTCATACCTGGAGATAGAGGCCTTGGATAAAGCGTTACATACAGAGGTAGATATAGGTAATATTGTTACGAATACCACTGTGCTGGAGGCCTTGGAGCGTTGCATATAGAGGTACATATAATAGGTAATATTATTACGTGTACCACTGTTTGAAGGCCTAGTGTTGAGGAGAGGAAGGCCTTGGAGAAATGAAAAATAGGTAAATCAATAAATACACGTATGTTAGAGAGGCAAGTATGTAGGTTGGTAGATAGGTAAGTAGAGGTAGGTAGGTAGGTAGGTAGGTACGTAGGTGGGTATGTATGTATGTATGAATGTATGTATGTAGGTAGGTAGGTAAAATATATACAGGTATGTTAGAGAGGTAGGTAGGTAGGTTGGTAGGTAGGTAGGTAGAGGTAGGTAGGTAGGTAGGTGGTACGTAGGTATGTATGTATGTATGTATGTATGTATGTATGTATGCAGGTAGGTAGGTAGGTAAGTAGGTAGGTAGGTAGGTAGGTGGGTAGATAGGTAGACAGATAGATAGATAGATAGATAGATAGATAGATAGATAGATAGATGAGATATCGACTAATGTCAGAAAAAAGGAGCTTCTGATTTCGTCAACCAAGGAAGTCTGTGGGCAAAGTATCCACCCGATGCCCAGCTAGGCCGTGATGTTTGCACGGAAGGGACTAATACAGGCGATACCAGAAGAGCTCTCTCGACAGCATGTCTCAGCGAGAGCTCAAACCTCCCTAGTAACGGGCGGGGCCAGGGCTCGTTTCATAAGCGCCCCTTGCAGAACGAGCTCCCACCTCCATTACAGGGAACCCAGTAAGCAGATGGAATTTCGAGACTGTGGTGACAGTCTAGCATAGACCGACAGAGCACTGTGGGTTTTATTCCGGGCTCAACAAGCGAGAAAGGGCACCCTGAGGGAACAGGATTGTGCTTCCCGACGCTATTTTGGCATGTGACTTATAGGCGTATGGCTAGGCACACATAAGGCACCCACGACGGGCCCAGCACTCCCACACCATCCCCTAATTCTCTGTCTGTCGACAGATTGCATCCATTTCATTTATACATAGATAGATAGATAGATAGATAGATAGATAGATAGATAGATAGATAGATGAGATATCGACTAATGTCAGAAAAAAGGAGCTTCTGATTTCGTCAACCAAGGAAGTCTGTGGGTAAAGTATTAACCCGATGCCCAGCTAAGCCGTGATGTTTGCACGGAAGGGATTGATACAGGCGATACCAAAGCTCCCTAGTACCAGGCGGGGCCAGGGCTCGTTCCATAAGCGCCCCTTGCAGAACGAGCTCCCACCTCGATTACAGAGGACCCAGTAAGCAGATGGAATTTCGAGACTGTGGTGACAGTCTAGCATAGACCGACAGAGCACTGTGGGTTTTATTCCGGGCTCAACAAGCGAGAAAGGGCACCCTGAGGGAACAGGATTGTGCTTCCCGACGCTATTTCGGCATGTGACTTATAGGCGTATGGCTAGGCACACATAAGGCACCCACGACGGGCCCAGCACTCCCACACCATCCCCTAATTCTCTGTCTGTCGACAGATGGCACCCATTTCAAAAAAACCAAGCCCAAGGGAGGGTCAGTGACACCTCAAGTGGCCTTGGTTCGCTCCGTGGAGTAAGCGATGAGATCAACTGATGAGATATCGACTAATGTCAGAAAAAAGGAGCTTCTGATTTCGTCAACCAAGGAAGTCTAGATAGATAGATAGCTAGATAGATAGATGCATAGATAGATAGATAGATAGATAGATAGATAGATAGGTAGATAGATAGGTAGATAGATAGGTAGATAGATAGATAGATAGATAGATAGATAGATAGATAGATAGATAGATAGATAGATATAGATTACCTTTCCACAGCGCGCAAACTGCTGTAAGTGTTACTAGCCCATCCAGTTTTACGAAAGCCTCCAACTACATAAAACAGCGCATCCAACACCGCTCCTTTAGGATAACAGCGATTACAACTCATCGTCGCCATGTCTTCCCACCGGTTACTAGAAACATCAAACCGTGTCAGACGGTTGAAAAGAGGTCCTGGACCTCCCGCCAGGTAGATCCTGCCGTTGAGAACACCTGCAACACTGCCTTCTCGACTGGTCGGCTTATCAGACACTTTGTCCCAGCAAGTACTGTTCGAACTGAAACGCTGCACGCATCACCAAATGAGTAGATCGCATCCCCTAACACCGCACTTGTTTGACCCTGCTTACTGTGTATCATACCTGGACAAGCTACCAACTCCCACTTTTCCTCTGTGGCATGGTATCGCTCCGTTGTTGACAACCAAGCCCCAAGTTTGCTGAGTCCCCCAAACACGTAGAGGCCCACATTACTCATCGGCACCAGCCTTTTTTCCTTTCCCACCACCACGGTCTCCTCCTTCACTACCTCTACCCGAGTGCTGACCCGCTCCACCTCCACCTCCACCTCCAGTGCGCGTTTGGACTCCAGCTCCTCCAACTCCTTCTTGTGCTTGCCGATCATTTGTCGAAGGCCATAAAACTGCTTGCACAGCCCTTCTTCCTGCTCGTCTCCACTTTGCTCCATGCGAGTCATGACTGCTTTGCATTCTTCCTTCAAGCCCGCGATGTCCTGCTTCCGCTTCGAGATCTGATCAGCTACGCGCTCCCTAGCCTCCCTCGTCGCTATCTGCAGTCCGGAGTCTCACGCAAGCGCCGCACTTCCACGCTGCCGCGCAAGCGATTGATGTTACTTCAAAAACATCCTGTCCGGTCTTCGAGTCGGTGTATCGGCCGCTTTCCAGCTGCTTGAGCTGCTCTGGCAGGCTCAGCAGCGACTGGCACAACTTGACCGCGTGTGGGTCTTGCGAGGCCTGCGGCGAAGAAGACGAGGAAGAGGAGCGTGGGAGGACAGGCAGGTCATTGTCGTCGAGACTCTGAGCAGGGATGGACAGAGCAGTGGTGGAAGATGAAGAAAACGAAGATGGCACGGTGCTGATCACGATGAGGCGGTCTTTCTGTGCACAAGAACACACATGTAGAATTGTATACGTATATGACTAAGCTAAAGGACGTGATGTTATGAGATGTATTTGGACAGGGAGGAGTCACAAAAGCAGCTTCATACGCGTAAATCTAGCTATTCCTTCTTCGAAGGAGCAGACATGCATCAGAGTGGCCATGGAAGACTTCCTTCTAGGTACTAGGTAAGACTTAGGTTCGAGTCTCGCATTTTAAATTTGGGAAAAATCGCAGATTCATTCGTTTGACACGATGATTGGAGTGAGAAAAAAAACAAACGTCTCTCATTCCTTTTCACTTCCCTTTGGTTCCTCATATATACCTAGGTTTTGTGGCTTCAGGGGTGAATGAGCTGAAATTCAGCCCTGAATTCAGGCTGAAGTCAGCCCTGAATTCCAGGGCTGAGAAAAGACACGACAAACAACTACTATAGGTATTACTATAACACAGTTATCTTTTATATAAAATAAGGCTATTTTTTATATAAATTCGTCTTACTATTAATTTCAACAAAAATATACATAATTTTGTCCAAATTAAATATAACAATCATTAAGCCTTAAATAGTCCATATTTGAATTTCTCTCAAACTCTAAAAAAAGATAACTTGTCTATCTTTTTTCAAATCAACACGAAGAGACATTAAAACCTGTTTCTTAGTTTTTACTGCTGTGCTGAACTTAGTTATCTTTTTTCAAAAAATTAAAAGTCCTCCCTATTGCGAGTTTGATTAATTAATTTTTTCCATAAAATTTTTTACCAATCTATATAGACCAATGACCACCCTCACCAGACTATCTGAAAAATTTGGACGACTTTCAATTGAGAAGAATAACGAATTCTTTTCTGTAAGAGATGTGCAACAGATGATCGATGAAGAAATTAAGGCGATTGAAAAAAGTAGAGAAGGAAAGCCAACCGATGTTTTTCCGTTTGTCAAATACAAAGGAAAAAAATTCAAGATGTTGCTACCATTGACAAATCATGTCTTGAATGGGTTATGAAACAGCCGTGGTTTGATAAATTTACAGACATTAAAAGTGAAGTAAAAAAATATATTTAATAAAAAATAATTACATTAATATATATCATGAGCGAACTCAACACCAAACAAGACTACTTGAATGAAATTGAAAAATGGAACCTTGACGGCGAAATTAAAAAACCTTCAATTAAATTGACTAAGCCTGACATTGTTTCTTTCTATGAACAATACAAGCCGAGGGATGACAATGTGAAAGTAGTTATTCCGTTGGAGGCTATAACTGATAAAGAAGAAAGCACACCATTTACGGCGACTGATTTGAAAGAGACTGGAATTACCGAAATAAAGGTGAATGCGAGCGAAGCGTCACAATGTGGCAAAGCCACTTGTGTAGGTGAAGACATAGACGCAAAGAAAGCACCTTATAAAGAGTGTAAGAAAGAAAATATGTTATCAGTTTCAATTGATGATGATAAATTCTGCGATGTGGTATGTGTGCTTTCATTTCTAGAAAAAAATGGCGAAATGAATGAAGTTAGAAAAATAATTTTATCATGTATTTTAAAAGGTTTAAGAAATCTTAGTTTTATATTTTTTTTCGCTTTCATGGGTCTTCTAACCAAGTAAAAGCATACTGAATACTTATAGTCTGATTTTTAGTAGCCTGTGGTGTTATAGTTAGCCTTTCGCTTGGCAACATATCATCTAAATCATAATCATTGAAATCTATGTTTTGAGCATCATTCGTATTAACAAATACAACGGCAATAGTATTTCCACCAGCAATAGTTGCGGTAGTATCAAATGAAGCCAGACTTGTATTAGTATTGTTTTCAGCATAGACAGCACCAGTAAGGGTAGCATTTTTTATTTCTTTAATGATAACACCAGATTTACCATCTGTATTTAAGACATTTAGCCGTCTAGGATACACTATACTATAATTAGCAATAGTGTTTCCAATAATATTAACATTATTCCTCATAGTAAAAGCATGAGTTGCTACATTCGTCGTATTTGCTGTTCTTTCATAAATAAATGGAATACCTCTTATGATTTCAGGTCCTTCAATGAAGCAACCAACACTGGCAATTCTAAGGTTTTGGATTTGTGGATTAGCACCGACGGATAACGAAGCCAAGAATGGTAAAGTAGTATTATTAAGAGATGTAGCAGTTTTGCTGTTAGCATATCGTATAGCATGGACTAGTTGAAATAGCCCCGTGTTTGGATTTCAGTATAAAATGACATCTGACCAAAACCTAAGTATTGATATTTAATCTGAAATACATCACCCTTACTGAAATCAATGGCTGATAAGTAATCTGTTCCATCTGCTTTATCTACATTCCATTGATTTTGTTTAACCTCGGTAATGACAGTGGAGTTGTTTAATTGGTATATTTTCGTTACACCATTTTCTCTTGAGAAGAAAAATCCGTCCGTTAAGAAGGAATCACCAATACCTACATAAGGTGAATATCCGCCTGCTTCATTTGTATTCCACAAAGCAGTAAATCTGACACATACACCCATACCAGCACGATATTTAATTTTCTTTTTTGTTTCAATGAATAATCTTGAACCTCCAACTGCCTGTGTTGTTAGATATGCCATAGCACTCTTTTGCTCTAATGTAGCATTAGTAGTGCTTGTGTTCCACTTAGAGGTATTTACATTATACATAAATGTTTCTTGTATAATCGGTGTGTATTGTGATGTTGCTAATTCGCCAAATGCTGTTTTTTCAACATTAGTCTCAAGACACCCATCATGCCCGACCCTGACGTTTATAAATTCTCCGTCGGGATTTTGTGCGACCAAATTTCTCTGGTGGGACATTGTAGGTCTATATTATCAAAAAAATAAATTAACTATCAAAATTAATAATTACCTCTTAACTAATTGTAATCATATTCGCCTTAACCTGAACCTCCCGCTGAGTAATTGCCACAGTGTAATGGTTGTAGGCAGCAGTCGGAGTGTTCGCAATAAACTCCCATCGTCGCTCAGTATCGAGGCTTAAACCACTGATTTAATTTTGATCCTTGCTCCATAGCGGGCGGGTATTATCCCAAGTATCCACCCAGAACCAGTTGTATTTATACACATCGTTATTCAACAAGGCAGAACCCTCAATCTTTGGCTTCAGGTACATATAGTCTTCTTCAGTTGCACAGTCAATGTTGAAATCTTGCTGGCGGGCGCCGTCTAGAGTAGTGTAAAAATTGACAACCTTAACGGCGGCACGGTTATCGTTGTCGTAAGCTGTGTTCTTCCTTTCTTCGGTGTTAAAAACAGAGTGATAAATCTTCTTCAAACGGCGACCGTGGCCTCTGTCAAATCGCATAATAATATTTTGGGATGAGGTTGAGGGTGTCTTGTAAACATATGGATAATCAATATTGAAGCTCATACCTTCGGGGCTAGCAATCTTCTGTTGAATTGATTGAATAACATCGGGGTTTGTTTCAACCGCAAGAAACAAGGCAAGATTGGTGACATCAGCAGATACAGCCATAGGCATGGTAGCATTTAGTGCGGCAAGATAAGCAATGCTAATACAAGTAGCCGCACCATTAGTCACCGTATAACCGGTAATGTCAGTAGCACCCCACACAATCCGCATAGTCAAAATTTCTGGAAACATAATAGTCTTATCAAGTGCGAAAATAGTGTTAATAATCATACCCAAAGGAATTTTAACATTAATTGCCAAAGCGGCATTCGCTCCACTTCCCACAAGATACTTCGCCACGTTGTAATTAACATTTACGTCGGATAGTGCTCCAACTCCAGTCGTTAGAGCAGCATCATCATGACGACGAGCAGAAATCACGGGCTCACGCAATAGACCCTGAGTAGAGGCGGCAACATCGTTAGCACCATCAGTGGCCGCACGAAAGGCTGTTCTAGTTGCTTCAAGAGCACTAATGTTAATCAATCCGTTAGCATTACACTTTTGGAGCATACAACCATATCCACTAGCATCCCCGTGGTTAGGAAGGTCTAGGAAATCCTTCAAGCTCATTTCTGGTTTCCACAGCATCTTAGTTACCATTCTGAGATGGTTAAGGTCGCACAGATAAACACCGCTACGGGTCTGAAGTTGTATCTGGCTAATTTGTGAAAGGCAGTCCATAACAATTCTAGAATAAACATTGGCACCAGCCGCTTTCATAGTATAAGTAAAACTTAAATAAGACCGAGCGAGGTTAAAAGGTCTGCTAATAAGGTCAAAACTTCGTTCTTGTCCACCTGCAGTGGTGACTTCAAATGTTCCAGAACCCTCACGAGGGGCGAGCTTATTCAAACGATAAGAAGCACTGATGTAGTCAGTTTTAGAAAAGTCCAATTCGCCTCCGTGTTGTGTGGGCATTTTGTTTTTAGATTTTTTGGCAGTTGTGAAAATTAACTAATTCACTGGAATATATTTATAGAAAAAATTACATATTAAAATAAATATTTAAATCACTACCTCACCTTTAATAAATTGAAAAATGATGTAAATAAATTAAAATAATTAGTCTCTCTGTAAATCAACAATGTCATAACGATACCCAAACCATTAAGATTAATTGCTTGGTCGTTTTCGTCTGTAAGATAAAACCTATATACATTATTCGAACTGGTTGATAATTTCTTACCATACTCAGACCCACTTCCGTCGTATATAATGGCTCCAAATGGAATTTCGTTGGCTGTGTATATTTCTTGTAGCACATGATTATCTCCTTCACCAACTAAGTCCGACTGAAGGTATAAAGTCTTTTTGCTAGTTAAAATAATCACATTTGGCGATTTAATAAAATCATTAGCAAAGAAATATGTTGAATTTCTATCAAAACCCATAACCTCGTGAATACGGGTATCACCATCAAATATAAACCGCGGTTGAATACCTCCGTTATTTGAAACACTGAATGTTAATTTACCATCCTCCGCTTCTGTGTTTGTATTGTTGCTTGAGACAACATAAGTATAGTCATTCGGACTTTCTGTCGTCAGCACCTCTTAGTTTTTAGATTGTTCATTGTGTAGTTTCCCTCAGGTATCGTAATTAAAGCCTCATACCCGTCTTCGCTAAGAGTAAAAGTATTATATGGTGAAGCCACAGAGTAATATGACTACGGCACATATATATGAAGTATTTTACAATGTGTGGGATTATCTAGTCCCTTCATATTGACTTCGTGTGTGAAGTCGCTGTCTGTTGCCGTTATTTTATTTTTACTATTTATGTAATAGATACCACTCGCACGGCCTCCCTTATACTCCATGATATTTAGAATTGCGCTTCGTGCTCCGCACTCTTGCTTATTCTAAACATCGTTTTTTTCTTTTTCAAAAAAATTAAAGCTTATTGTAATCCTTAAAAGTGCGTAGCCCCCGATGTTTATGGAAGGGGCTGGGCCCCTTTCCAAACCCGCGGGGTATGGTAGGGGTGGAACCCCTCCAAACAAATATCAAATAAATGTATCAAAATGGCCATACCCATTCTGTGCTTTTAATTTCTCCGCTTCTTCTTCTTCTTCTTTTATGTCTGTATATCCACTAGCAAACTTAAACCTGTTTCCTTTCGCTCGCTCCATTAAAAATCTCATACTATGCCAACCGCACGTGTCTGATGTGTTTGATTGTTGTTTTACTTGATCAACCTTCATTAACAAATAACTATTGGGATGGCTTTTGTCAATTAGTTGTTTCATTTGTTGTTGGAAGTCTTCAGTAGGTTCATAAAGTGCTAAAGGGCCATAGACTTCAACACTCCTGTCTTTATCTAGACTTATCCATACTGCGATCCAATGAGACCCCGCTTGTTTGTGATTGTCCAAATTCATAATAAATCCATATCGCTTTCTGCTTCATGGCTTCAACTTGTAGATTTCATCACTGGCTATTGTTCCGAGATACCATCCATATTTTTTCATTATGTCGTCTATTTCATTAGTCATTAGTCCCCGTCCCTCTCCTTCCTGCATGGATTGCTCTTGCTGTTGCTCTGGCTCTTGCTGTGGCTCCTCTTGCTGTTGTTGCTGTGGCTCCTCTTGCTGTTGTTGCTGTGGCTCCTCTTGCTGGTGCTCTAATGATGTGGTAATAGTTGTCTCCGCGACGCTCGGGGGTATGGTAGGGGATGAAACCCCCTCCGTGGGCATTCTCTCGTCAATATTCAAATCATTTGAAACTTGTTTATCTACATTTGGGTCTATAGTCATTTTGCTAGTTAGAGTTTTTACAAAGTCCTTTTTATTCATTGTGTGCCTCCAATCATTGCGGGATAGATATTTTTTTTAAATTATTTTTATTGAAAATACCTTATCAATTAATTCTTCTAATGTCTTCGCTCCATTCCCTTTTTGTTCATTAATACCCATAAACTCTTCATATCTAGCATAATCCGCTAGTTTTCTTTTTACGTTTTCCTTTTCATTTCCAACATCAATATTAAACCTTTTAATCATGTTAATTGTCCACTTTGAAGTGTCTTTGTAATTTAATTTTTTATGTCCATCACTATGTAGTCTCTTTTTTAAAGCCTGTGCTAACTCTTTTATAGTAATGTTTGGGTGATAAGTTTTTGAAAATGCAGAGATTAAAAATTGATTAATTTGTAAATTTTCAAAATGCTTGCCCTTTTCTTCTGCTTTCTTTTCTTCCTTTTCAAGTTTTTCTTTATATTCTTCTGCTAACTTTTTCTGTTCCTCTAAAGATGACGCTGTGGCTATAGCCGTCTGAATATCTTGACTGGCTTTTTGTAAGTCTTTACGACTCATCTTTTTTATGAACTTATCTGTATATCCTGCTAATTTCAGTGTTTCAATATCTTTTTGCTTTTGCTTTTTTTCTTCCTCATATTGCTCTTTTGTTTTCAATGGTGCTTCACCTCCTAAATTAGGTAATGGCGGTGCTTGTGGCGGGGCTCCTAATGGCTGTGCTTGTGGCTGTCCCTGCTGCGGTGGCATAATATATTGATATTGTGGTGGCGGTGGTAATGCTTGTATCCTATTTTTTCTGCCTTCTTCATATTTTACATCTTCTATGAGTTTTTGCTTCCTTCTTAGTTCTCTGGCTTTTTGTTCTTGTCGTTCATTAATATCCGCTAGTTCTCTTTTATGTTCCCTATCCATTATATCTTGTCTTTCCTTAGCATCTGCTATGTCTTTTCGTTCTAGCCTTTTCTTTTCTTCTTCTATCTCATCCCTTTTCTTCTTTTCCTTTGCTTCCTCGTCATGTATTAACTCATATCTCTTTTGTAAGTTGCTTTGTATCTGGTTTCTGTTCTCATGTTCAAGACGATTGAAATCAGATTTGATTATTTTTTCCCTCGGTTTGCGGCCCTGCCTTTGAGGCCTCGGCTTACCAATATATTTCAAAAACAACTTAACGATTTGAAGTGTGCTCATATCATTTGTGTTCTTACCAAAATTAAGATAATATGTTTTACCCTTCTGGATAATATAAGGCCTCCCGCTCTTATTCCTATAAACCCGAGGTGGACGGACTTTTGCTTTTGATATTTTAGAATTGCGCTTCATGCTTCGCATTTCCGCTTATTCTAAAACATCTATTTTTTATTTTAGGAAAAAATAAATCAGTTTTACGATGTTTGTTGAAGACGTAGTCTGAAACAAATATCATCATTTAATGAAACTTTACAGCACCTCCTCGTTGCTTACCATAACCAAGTTTTGCGGCGGTAGACCCAATACGAGACGCATATGGAACCCCGACATCGCCAAGGGCATTAGCGGTCTTTGAAATAATCTTGTTATCGCGAAGGAATTTATTAACAGCCAAGGCAGTTTTTCCGACCTTAGCACAGTTAATCTTTCCTCCCTTTTGACCACATCCCTTCTTCTTAGTTTTCTTTTTTCCTCCCTTCTGTGGCATTGATGGATTGTATCCGATGTTATATCCTGATGGTTGTGAAATTATCACTGGTGATACTGGCATATATTAGAAAGATTTTAAAAATCTTTTCAGCAAAAATAAAAAATAATTATAAAAATATTATTTGATATTTTATTCACCCGCTTTCGCGGTTTCATAAAACATCGTTTTTACTTTAATGGTTGTCGATGTTTGACAATAAACGAGAGCGCGAATAGCACGAAGTGAAATTGTCAAATATCATTATTTCATGCGATAAGCAAAAATTTTCCGTAATTCATTATCAACACTTGAGATATAAAGAAAATTAAATCTCTCCTTTGTAGCCTCGTGATACTTTTTAAGAAAATAATCAAAGTCAAAAGATAAGTCTAAGTGTTTATACACGAGTTCCATTTTATCCTGAGACTGGCCTGGAAAGATTAATAAATAATCTAACTGCTTAATTGCTTCTGGTCGTAGGTCGTTCAAATACTGGCTTGACATAATCGCCTTACTTTTGTAGTGTCTGTTCTTTTTTAACAAATCACTTACGGATTTATCTCTTAATCCGCTCCCTAAATCGTCCAAAACAAAAACAACCTCTGGTGAAATATACTTACTTGGTCTCTCTTTCTTCTCACCTCCTTCTTCTTTTTTCTTTTCCTTTCCGAAATAAAGAAATTGTGGTTTCTCTATTTCCTCTTTGTCCTGTTTTATTTCTCCTTCGTGTTGCTCGTCATGTCTGTTCAGTTTGTCAAGTTCATAGTCTATCACATTTACACCATCTGATTTAACAAAGGTGTATATTGCCATTGGGTTTCCCCTGTTCTTAAAGTGCTTTACCATTGCTTTATAAATGTAGTCCTTGTGTATTGTTGAAGCGATAATTACAATACGGGTTTTTCTGTCTGTAGTCCGTTTCAGTATTTCAAAGAGTGCTGTCGTTTTCCCGCTCTTCTTACGGGCGAGTAGAAATATATTTGAATAGGGCTCATTAAATAATTTATAACCTTTTGCTTTTTTGTTTCCATCCCCCTCTTGTTTTACAGGCTTCACCTTGACATTGTTTATCTTTTGCATCGCTATATTATTAAGCCAAAAACTCTAGGCATACAACAATTCGGCCTGCTAAATTTCCCGTATCAATATTTCCGCTGTCAGTTTCAAGGACTTTAAATGTATATTGTCCGTCTGACCATCCTACGGCACCTAAATTATATCTAAGGTTTGAAATGTTTGCTATATTACTATCAGCGAATGCCGATAATTCCAATTCTGTCCATATAAAGAATTCTTGTTTTGGTTTCCGTCTGGTCGTTCGTATAATGAATAAACTTAACATTCATTTTGGTCGGTGTGAATGACATTTGAATATTTTTATTAAATGTTTTGCTACCTCCAACAAAATCATTACTCAGAAAAATAATCTTTTGGTATTTATAGTCAGCCATGATCATATTACTGATGATAAACTTTTTAATAACAAAAATATTTTCGCGAACTGCCTGCGACTTTTACTCACGGGTAAGCGAAAAAAAGAATGAGAGTTGTGCTTATTGTATAAAGCAAGGTATTGAAACTAAATTTAAATGTGTGTATAAACCTATGAGTGATTGGTGTGTTAGTTTTGATGAAGCCATTCCTTTAATGTGTTCGGGTAGTGATGCTTCTTGGTATAAAATACACTTATATGAATGCTCACTTCTTTGAAATAGAAGGTGATGGAAGGCAAATTCCTATGAGTAAAGTCAAAATTCTGACATAAGTATTAGCAACCTCACAAGGTAAGTTCTTTTCAGATAGCATCACGATACAAAGGGTTATCATGGCAATAATGATACCCATTTGAAATAAGTATTTAATAAGTCGGCTGTCGGTTGGTCTGTTTTTTATACAACAACAATTCCAGTTATCTTCCAATTCGTGCTCTACTTTTTTTTCCTCAGTCTTTAGTTCTACTTCAAGAACACGACACTTTAATTCTTGAGTTAGTTCGCCATCCATATCCATAATAGGCGGCGGTCTGTGAAGTCTAGTTGTATTATTGTTTGACATTTGAAAAAACGACTTCTCGTATTTCTGCTAATTGGTTGGTTTGGTCTTGTAGTATATTGAGTAAAAGTTTATTTTCTTTTTCTAAATTAACTAACTTTTCTGATAATTGTTGAACCGCTTTAAGTAATGGGGCGATAAACTCGGAATAACCTATACCATAACCGACATCACCACTATCAACACATTTAACATCTGCTGGATTAACACTCACACCCTTCAATTCGCATTCTTTTCTTTGCTTTGGACACGGAACCATAATTGTTTCTTTTATAAAACCGCCAAAATCTAGCATATTCATTTCTGTTAGTATTTCTTCTAATTCCTGTGCTATCAAACCCGTTCTTTGTTTCTTGTTGTCATCAATCATACGATAGCAGACTGGATTTAACTTATTAATAAATCTAAGCCTAAGCATTCCTTTATTTCTTCTTTTTTTTCTCCTGTCTGAATATTGAATTGGATTAGACAATACTCATAATTGTCCATCGCTTGCTTTCAAAGACATTAAAGCAGTATTTGAACTATTCTCCCATATGAACCCACTCGTTGAAGAATTATTCACTCTAAATCTAAAAGCATAAGAAGTTAATTCTCCGCCTACTCCTGCTGGTGCTGTTCCTCCATTTAATGCTTTATTTGCTCCAGACTGAGACATATAAATCCCCCATGCTGAATCAGCAGTATCCCATACAAATATTCCTCTCGCATTTGTCCCGTCTGTTTGTCCTTGAATTCCTATTTTTGCTCCATTAGTAGTTGTGGTCGTTAGCAACCCAGAATATGTAATTCCCGCACTAGCCGTTATCAATCCTTTTGTCCATAAAGTTCCGTTTGCGCCATTCAATGACATTAATAGTTGCTCCCCTGAATTCTCCCATATAAAACCTATCGTAGCATCATTAGCAACCCTAAAACGAAAACTATACGAAGCAAAATAATTTCCAGAAACTGCCAAAGCATTTGCCAAACTTCTAGTGTTTCCAACTCCACCAGATGCCGCATGAATTCCCCAACTTGTATTTGTGGTATCCCATAGAAATATTCCTTTTGCATTTGTTTCGTCTGTTAGTCCCTGAATTCCTATTTTCGCCCCACTAGCATTCGTTACTGACGTTAGTGTGCCAGTGTATGTAATCCCCGCATTCGCAGTTAGTACGCCACTTGTTGTTAATGTTGTTGCTGATATACCCGCACTTGCCGTTATTAATCCTTTTGTCCATAAAGTTCCGTTTGCCCCATTTAATGACATTAACAGTTGTTCATTCGAATTTTCCCACACAAAACCATCTGTTGAAGCAAACCCAGACCTAAATCTTATAGCAAAGCCTGAAATATCGTTGCCTGCAACCGCAGACCCTCCAGATAGACTTTTACCTGCCCCTGGCTGAGCCATATAAATCCCCCATCCTGCGTTGTCTGTATCACACAGAAATATACCCTGTCCAGTTCCTCCATCTACTTTATTTTGAATAGATAACTTGCAACCTCCATCTGCTGTTAATAATCCGCTCGCCCTTAATGTGGTTGTAGTTATTCCTGCGGTTGAAGTAATTGTTGTTCCTGTTATTGTTCCACCATTTGTTATGTTGTTTGAGTTCATATCCAAAGCACCATAAAAACGCATACCGCCAGCATTGTTGAAACGGACAATGTCAGACGAAGCACTTTTATTATCCAAAAGTTTTGAAATATAAAGTCCCGCCCCTTTTACATCAAATGCTACATTCGTGAATACATAACCTCTTTGGTTCGCGGTTCCACTTGTAGCAGTATTTAAAGTAAATAAGAAATATTGATAATCACCCGATGTCTGCGAAAAGAATATATCTCCTCCATTTTGGTTTAATATCCTCGCCCCATTATATGTAATATTTCCACCATTAATGATAACTTGATTATTAAAATCGGCGTTGTTCGTTAAAGTTAGATATTTTATTGTAGTCCTCGTCCCGTTGAATGTTTTAATTCCTGTTATGGTTTGGTCTCCTGTTAGTTTCACACAATTATCATCAACATATTTTTTGTTTGCCACATGGTCTGCTAATGTTGGTACCAAATTAGTGCCCATTGAAATTTGATTGTTAAATGTTTTAGTTCCTGCTATGGTTTGGTCTGTTGTTAGTTTAACAAAATTGGTATCAACATAGTTTTTATTTGCTCCATCTGTTGAAGCGGAAGGGTCTGCCAAGTTCGTTATTTTGTTGTTATTCAAACTTAATGTTGTGCCAGATGCAGTTATAATTAAAGTATTGCCTAAATATAACTCTACATACGAACCCGTTATTTGTATCGGATACCAAGTCGCTGTTGCTGTTTTTTGTGCTGCAATCATTCCTATTTTTGTATCAAAGGCTATGCCGATACCATCAAAAGTAGTAGGATTGGATGAACCACTTACTTCCAAAGTTGATGTAAATTTTTTGTTTCCTGCTATGGTTTGGTCTCCTGTTAGTTTAACCACATTGCTGTCAACTGCTAGATTCGCTAGATTTATTCCATTATATGTAGAAGCCCCTGAAATAGCATAACCACCCATATTTAATGCTCCTGTCATACTGGCGGTGCCGTCTAATCTAAGAAAGGGCGATGCCACATTTCGCAATTGTCCTGTGCTATAAATGAGTAGTTGATTATCTGGCTGTTGTTATAATCACATCGCTATGTGTACTTCCACTTGCTGACACTTTCGCGTTGTTGGAGTCGTGCTCTGATAACCAAGTTGAGATTGTCCTACCATTTAGTTGACCTACGTTTGTAATGTTTTGGTTGTTCATATTTATTCCTCCCGTCATACTTGCAGTGCCGTCTAATCTAAGAAATGGTGGTGTGGTGTTTCTCCATTGTCCTGTGCTATAAATAAGCAGTTGGTTATCTGCTGGGAAACCTGTTATTGTCACATCGCTGTGGCTATCTATACTTCCACCTGCTGAAACTTTATCATTATTGTCTTGATGCCATTCATCAACATCTTTGGTATTTAGCAAATTAACTCCTGTTATATTCTTCCTTCCCATACTAATATTGCCGAATTCGTCCACATTTATCGGAAAGGTTTTATTTACCCAGTTTATTGAGTTATATGTTAGATAACTATTCATCGCTATCGGCGCGGTTAAGACTACATCTGAAAGTGTATCAATTGAACCAAGGGCTGTATTCTTCCATTTGCCTTCTACATCGTTGTAAGTTAAGTATTGTCCGCTCGCTTGTGCAAATATGTTTGTGTCTATCAAATTATATAAACTGGTTTGGTGCGGATTGGAAGTATTGCTTCTGTGTTGAGTTGAGGCTTTAACTTCGTCGTTGTCCCTCACTCGTTGTTCTGTATAGTATAAATTTTTTCCTTCTTTGATGTCGGTTGTTGATTTTAAAGCGAGACGTGTGTCAAATCGCGCATCAGTATAATAAAGATTTATTGGGTCGGAATCTTCTGGCACTCTGTCTGTATTCAGACCAACTATGTTCGTGTTCGTTAAGTCTAAGTTTGCGATTGATAGGCCGTCTGTCGCGATTTCTGACAAGCCGAGTAATGATTTATATTGCGACATTGTATATTAATTATTTTTTATTTTTTATTTTTGTTAAATTATACTAACAAAAAATACAATTATTTTGTGTAATATCATTAGTCGGTAAACAATGCCGTCAAAGGAAGCATCAAAGGAAAATTGGAAGAAAGCAGTTCAAGCAAACAGAGCAAATGCTGAACGTAGAAAGGACGAGTGGGCACGTGAAAGGCTTCGTAAAAAAGGAGAATTAAAAGAAGCATCGGTGGAAGAACCTATTGAGACAGATGCTGAAGAACTTATTGAGACAGATGCTGAAGTTGGTGTTGCGAAAGAGATACTTAAAAATCCTGAGATTGAAGATGAATCAAGCGAAAGCGATAGCGAAATTGATATGTCTGAGGTCATTGCAAATCATATGCTTAGAAAGATAAAAAGAATGCTAAAAAGCCCAAGAAGAAAAACACAAAGAAAGCACCACAACCCAAGAAGCCTGAGAATGACAGCGAAGAAGAAGAAGAAAGTGAGAGTGAAGAAAGCGAAGATTATGAAACAACAGGCGTCAAACAGAGAGGCGGTAAAAAACGAAGTGAAAAAATATCAGTTAATGTATATAACAATACACCAAAGAATAAAGAAAAAAGTAAGGAAGCAGAAAAGATATTTTTGAAATTTTGATATTTTACTCATGCCCCTACCGACAGAGGAAGAACAGATAAGCACTGCTCAAGAATTATTTCGTCAGACTAAGCCAAGGACTAGAGGGACAACAATATGGGCTGATAAGGTATTAGATATGGTTAATATTGATTTAATGGATATGAGTAAGGTTGCTACAAAAAATAAAAATTATAATTTTGCCCTTATTTGGATTGATATTCATAGTCGTTATGCTTATACGATACCTATAAAAAACAAATTTTCAACCACTGTTTTAGATGCTCTCAAGAAATTACCAAAGCCTAACGCATACATATCGGACAATGGTGGGGAGTTTAAAGGTGCCGTTGGTGAGTGGATGAGAAATAATGGAATTGAACAATTTATGGTCGAAGTAGGCGATCATAATTCGTTAGGTATTGTTGATAGATTTGTTAGAACACTAAGAGAAAGATTACACGTATTATGGGCTTTTAATCGCAATTTTGATTGGATAAGTTATATTGAAGATGTTGTTTACTATTATAACAAGAAAGAACATTCAGCGATTAAGGCGGCACCTATTGATGTATTTAAAGGAAATTATATTAGCCAACAACATAGATATGTTGATAAATATTTATTTGGTTTCAAAGAGGGAGACAGGGTTAGAAAATTAAACAAGAAACACATTCTAGAAAAGGGAGGAAAGACATGGAGCAAACAAATCTACACAGTCAAAGCCCGTAAGGGATACCGGATTGTGTATTAACAAATGATGGTATAGTGCCACCACGACATTTATTGAAGACAGATGCAACTAACGAACCGGAAGAGACAGATATTAATAAAGAACTAAAGCAACTAACTAAAGAAAAACAAACAAAGCATTTACTTAAACGAGAGGAAATAGACCCTGCCAACATCAGAACTTCTTCCCGACAAAGGAAGAAAAAAGAAATAATGGACTTGTAGCACTATTATTTCTTGAAGTGATAGTCTGCAAACCTTAGTGTGTATGTAGTACCCCTTCACCGCTGACCAAGAATGAAACACACGGATACCCCCTTAGAATCGATGGTTACGAAATAAACTTTAGCCTCTCCAGGGCTTTTCATATATTTCGCCTCGACCCTGTTATTCCCAGGCTTAGTGAAAACAATGTCTGGTTTCTTGTTATCATTAACGAACTCCACGAAACACTTACTTTCTTCACGATGCTTTAGTGGGGACAGCACCTGGGCTTCGTATAGTTGTATTGCATTTAATGCATTTGAAACATCGCCAACATCCTCCTCTTCGTCTTCGTGAAGTGGGCGTTTCGCGTCGGGAGTGGTTGGCTCTGTGGTCGCTGAAGGTGTCTCAGCTGGCGGATTGTCTGGCTTCTTCTTTGGATGCATAGCACCTGCCCCACACCAAAAAGCACAAAAAAACATGTGTGGGCAGTGCCTTGAAGCCGTTTTTTATGTTTCGTAAATAAATAGGAGATAAATATTTTTTTTGAAATAGTCAAATAATAAGTGTGCTTTTATGTTGTAGTGAAATGTGTGTCGTGTTCATTGATGAGAAGTGAGCAGGTAGGCAGACAGCACAGATCACACAACCATTTTTTACTCCACTCTCGCTTCATTAACATACAATTTATATTTAACTATCACTTCATCAAATGTATCACCTTTTTCAATTAAATTACGTGCGAAATTTTCCTCTTGGCGAGACATTGGAAATTTATTTTTTTCTAACCACTTTTCCAAAAATGCTATTTCTTTCTTAGTCTCTTTTTCTTTTCTAATTCTCTGCCTCTTAACTTTTCTCTCTTTTTCCATTCGTCTTTTGTCTTCTTTTAGTTCCTCATCTCTCTGATTAACTGCTTCCAGTCTTGATTCAACATCGTAAAGTTCTCGTTTCAATAATCTTATTTTTTTGGACAAGTTTTTTTTCTTAGTTTCCAAATATATTTTGTCAGAAATAATTTTTTTGTTGCTCTTGTCAGAATAATAATCAATCCAATTATTTTCTTCTCTTTCTATTTCTAACTCACTTTCACTTGACATTTCAGCCTCTTTGGCTTCATAATCAATAAATTCGCTCATCTCTTCCGTGAGAAAGTAGGCCAAAACTGCGAAAACGTAGAAATGTTTCTGTGCTTTCGCATTTTCTCAGAAAAACCATGTGATGACATTGTGCATTGATTGAGGAAAAAAACACAACACAAAAAATTTATTTGCCCGCTGTCGTGGTGATGGGTGGTGTAATTAGTAAAATGGTGGTGTCGTCCGTCATTGTCGACGGTTCAACTCCCACTGCTTACTTTTGAACCATTCTTTGCCCGATGCCTTTTTTTCTTCTTCTTTTTTTTCTCTTTTTTGTAAATTCCATTTTTTTTATATTTGTTTCAGACACGTCTTCAACAAACATCGTTTTTTTTTTCTTTTTGCTTTACTTGCTATCGATGTTTTATGAAGGCACGAAGTGCATGAATAAAATAACATTAATAGCCGTATGGTAATGTTGTAATCTGGTTTTCTTTTAGTGGTTGTATTACTCTTTTTGTGTAAGTAAATGAAAATATCTTTTGTATGTGTTCAGACGAAATTGTTTTAGTCTTTTTGTTTCTCGTTATTTTGCTGTTGGTGTGAATGGTTAAATTTCCAGCCTCTGCCACATTCTTTGCTATACACTTTTCACCTTTTGTTTCAAGTAAGTCCTCTAATTCTTCATATGCCTTCTTAGATAGTTCAGTGTCTTGTACTTGTAATCCGTTGCTTATAATACTAAACATATTTACTAAGTTCAATTTTTTACAAGTCTCGTAATTCATTGAGAAGCCCTTTAATTTCATTTTCGTAGTTCCGTCATCTAGTATGTAGCCGTAGGATTTAGGACCTACTCCAACAAATGTGGTTATCTTTCTGCTTACCTTTGTCTTTTTATCTATCAATTCGTCTGTCCATTGCCCCAGTAAATCTCCTGTCGGTATTGTTGTCTGTTCTTCTTTTTCATCTACTGAATAAATCACACTATCTGTGTCATGGTATAATACTCTATTACCTAATCTGTCCATCATATCATACAATCTCATCTGTGCGTGTACTGTAGTAAATAGTGCTACACAAATATTTGTATTGTATGGGTCTGATACTTTTTCTGGCTGTAGGTTCTAAGATAGCTCTAAGCATTCTTTGTTTATCACATTAATTGATACTTCATTTATCTTTTTGTCGTTTAGTATTTTGTATAGTTCTGCTTCACTCCTTACTATTTTTGTTTGTGTCTTGTTGTTTTGTTGTCCAAATTTTCCCCATAGTGAGTTTAGACATAGTTTCGCCATAGCCCTTCTACCTTCATTCTTTTCAATCTTGCTTTTATCTAATTTAATTTTCATATTTTCTTCATAGTCCTTAATGTAGTTGTCTTTGTCTTCTTCTGTTATGACATTTGAAGGATAGCCACTTGATTCCTGTTTCATTCTTAGAAATGTTAATATATTCTTTGAATAGTTCCGTTGTCTGCTCGTTCCAATGCCATAATTCATAAGTTTTAATAAGTCTGTAGCCTTTTTGTATTGCTTTGTAAATAAATGGTGTTGCCCATGTGCCTGTCAGTATTCTGTCCTCGTCAGTGTGCTGAAATTTGTCCTGTAAGCCTTCCTTACCACATTTATTACATAGATAATACATCATCTTTTCTCTATCTTGACATGGAAGGACTGGCTGAATTAGTCCTCTAGGTGGTAGTATTTTTATTTTTGCTATACCGAATGCTGTTTTATTATTCCATATCATATGCTTCTTTTCCTCTTATTGCTTTGTGGTGTTTCACAGGATAGGGGTCATAGTACATCACCGTCGGATAGAGAGAGCACACATCTATATACTTAGCATACTGATACTCACTCATTGACTTCCAGTATAGAGACAGAGCATTCACTCTTCCACCAAACATAGCATGTCGTGGATTGATTGTTTCTTGCTCAATTAATGTCTCTTCTATTGTGCCTTTGAATTCTTCCTTTGTTCTTATCCTATTCCATTGACACCCCCATATTATTATTAATTGACTAACTTCAGGATGCTGACTTATTAAAGTTTCTTGTAGTTTAGTTTCCTTGTATAGTTGCCCAAATGTTTTATTAACAGACCTTTCTCTATTCAGTTCGTTTCCATTAAAGCACTCAGGACACCCGTGCCAATAACAACCATGGAACTCATATGCCGTTTTTGTTTTCTCGTCATATCCATCTAAGTAGGCTTTCACACCTTTAGGTAAGTTTAGTATTTTTTCTTTACCATCTAGACCATGTTGAATTTTGGCATTGTCCTTTTTTTCTCTGTATGCTAACCATTCCACACACATACGACTTGTTTTTGCTTTGTCTGTTCTGTTTGTCGGTATGACTGCTATGCTGTCCTCAGGCATGTAGTTTGCTTTGAATAGTGCCATACACGTAGAGGCAATTGTAGTGTATTGAAATGGATCAATACCAAACTCCATAAATTGTTTCCTAAACTCAATACACCCCCGTCTTAGTATATCTACATCACTGTGACAATATTCAATCATTTCTTTATTGAAATCAAATACTTTGATTTTTTGCTCATCATACCACTTTAGAAAATCATCTCTTTTCTTCTTTGAAAATGAGTTATAACCATAGTCATCTTTGTCTGGCATTTTCCCTATGTATGTTTGGTTGTATGTTTTATTGAAAAAGTGAGGAAAATATCCTTTCTTTAATTCTGTAAGTCCGAATGTATCAGGAAAATCAGATAAAGGCATAGTAAGCAAAGATAGACTATCTATAAATCTAATCTGTTCTTTTCCATTACTAATAGACATCATCATTATTTTTCCACCTTCATAGATTACAAATGGAGTTATGCCTTTTTCAATCAAACATTTCAGCACAAATTGACAATCATAACCCCGCGCATTATGTGCTATGAATGTATAACCCTTATGTTTTACACCCAACGCCCACTCACAGAATTGTTCCATGTTTTTATGTATGATTGGTGTGCTGTCGTTGAAGTATTGACTTTCTGAATGATTGATGATGTGTATTCCTGTCTCTTGATTTGCCTCAAAATCAAAGAATACATATTTTGTTGATGGTCCGTGTATTACCTTTTTCTTTATCTCACATTGGTGCCATAAAGGTTTTAGTTCTTTGCAGTTCCTACATTTTTCATATCCGCATTTATGTTCTCCTTTGTATGTCTTTGCACACGAAATACATTTTTTCTTTACATCACACAACTTATTTTGTTTATGATTGTTGAAACATTCATCATTAGGAAACTTTCTATTACACTCATTGCATGTTTTCCATTTTGAAATATTGTCATATCCTTTACATTCCTCGGTTAGACATATATTACATTTGAATTCACATGCGTGATTATGTTCGTATCCCTTCATACACTTCTCGCAAAAGTTTTGCTTTGATAAGAATGTTTTCATACTTGTTATGGTGTCGTAATGGTTCATCGTTTTTAGTATGTATATATTCTTTTTGTCCTTCATCTCTGTCTTATAAACGATTTTGTTTGGATATTCAACAATAATAATGTTGTAGTCTATATGTCTAGCAAACTCACTAATTTCAGAAAGCCCGCACAAATCTTTCATGACACCAGCCTCCTCATGTAGTTTGCTCGCCAGTTCGTCTTGGATTCTGCGTCCGTCCTTGATTTGTGAATAATTTTGATGCTTTTCTATTTTTGCCTTTGCTACAACTATTGCCCGGGCTTGCCAAACATATGTTGTCATCATTGTTTATTCGTATTACACCTTTCTTTTTATACATGTCTGTTTCTGTTATTGCCTTCAATCTTACTCCTCCTTCTGGCATCCTTACACCCACAAAATTAAAATCAATAAGTTCCATTGTCGCTCCTTCTTCGTCCATATAGTTTTCGTCGTTTGATTGCAGTATAGATTCTAATCTAGTCAGTATATCTTCTAAATTGAAATCTTTTACTTTTATTAATTTTTGGTTTTGAACATTCCAAGTTGAAGGAATAGCACTAATACGTACTTGTATTAACCCTAGGGTTAAGTCATTGTCTTTGTAAAGTGTTTTAAAGTCTTCAATTATAGATCCAATCATGCCAATGATACCCTCTAATGGAAACTTTTTCACTTTTTGAGACATTGATTTACTTAATTTTAAAGAATATACAGATTGCCCCACTGGTAGTTAGTGTTCAGTGTCCCTCCTTATCAGTTTATATCCATTGAAATCTATTACTTGTGGTTCAACATATTTTCGTTCCCTTTGTTTTCGCTCAGGTTCAGAATAAAACCTTTCAGGGTCAGATAGTGCTCCCCTCGTAGTTGTTATGTCGTAAAACCTACTACCGTTTGGCTTTTTCACATACAACTTGTTTTGCCTTATTTTGAATATTATATTTGCCTCTGTGAGTTTGTCTAGGTTCCATGTGTGCCCGCCATAGTCGATGGTGTTCGACATATATTGATTGGAATATAATTTTTCCAAAAAATACTTTTTATTTATATATAAAAATATATATATATGTATAAAATATTATATTATCTTTAATATGAAATTCATTTTTTTTCAGGTCTCAAGTCTGCCTTGATTTTTTCTCTTTTCTCTTTTGATTTTCTCAGTATGTCTGCCTTGTTTTTTTGATAATATTCTTTTGCTCTCATAAGTGCTTTCTCTTTATTTCTTCTCTGATATTCTCTCATGCGTTCAGCATGTTTCGCCCTTGCCTCCTCTGCAGTATATGTAGGTTTTCTACCCATTTATATTATATATAATATTGTTTAAGTTCCCAGGCCCGGTTTCCAATTGGAAACGATATTAATTTACTTTCCGGCACAAGAAAAAATAATAAAATGATATTTATTTATTGAAAATTACTTATATTATGAACAAACTAGACATAAAGTCATCAAAAATTTAATACAAAACTTAAAAATGAAAATGTTCTTCTCAGGCCGCCCCCTCACACCTAAGTCACACAAAAGACTGTTTCCAATTGGAAACGACATTAATAATCACCTGAAACAAACCCCCTTTTCTTTTTCCTCGGGTCTCCATGCTTAATGTGCCACGCATGACACCCGCGACCCTTAGTCCCACACAGCGGCATCTCGGGCCCGCAGGTCTCACAATAAAATGACGTGATGATCTTGGATGAACTTCCCTTAACAAACTTACATACCCTGCATCTGCGTCTTTTCGGCCTTGCGGTGGATTGATTCCACGACTCCCCTGCCTCCCTTTTGCGTCGAATTGCATCACTCATAGCCACCAGAGGGTACATAGCTAATTTCGTGTGAGGAAGGTTTGGTTCGGGACCTCGGAGGTTCTCGCTAGCCGGGCTAAGCATAGCCCAATCAATCTCAGAGGCTTTTTTGGCTGTTAAGAGCTCGTTTGCAACCAAATTTTTGAAAAAGCCTGGCCTGGTGGTTCCTTTCGAACGCAGATAAGTAGAGATGGTCGTGGTACTGAAGTGCATGTAATGAAGGTAAGCGTTGGTCATAACAAAGTCCATCAAAATCAAGAAATCGTTAACTTTCCAATCCCGCACAACGACATTCAAATTCATGTTTGCGTGCCCTTGACGAAGAGAGTTGAAGCGATCCACCGCATTGAAACATTCGTAGTACTTAGCAACCACGTCACACCGCGAAACAAACGCCGTACGCTTACTGAATCGTGCCTCTCGTGCTTTGCCCCCCAATGTAGTGCCGCAGGTGGCTATGATTTGCTGCATATTGTGGTCGTTCTGATTCACTGCCAACAAGCGAATACCATCTTTAGTGCACGTGGCTGACGCCAAATCGCCTTTGTTGTTCCCTCTGGCATGCCATAAAGTGAATTTGGGATAATTGCGGGTAGCCGTCTTTACCATTCCAATAAAATCTAGCCCATGCACCTTGACAACGACTGCTGTTCGTACACTAGCAAACCACGAGTCTCCTACAACAATGCGACCTGTACCATGCCACGGCTTGACTAGTCTCACTGTGGTTGCTGTTGTGACACCCCAATCATCTACCCCTGCCTTTGCACGATCTCGATCTTTTCCTTCTACACATTCCATAGCAATACAGATGCCTGTTTCAACGCAGCAGGTAGTATGGTACTCACGGCCCAAAGGAATGGGCTTGCGTGGGACGTACACCTGACCAGGCATTTCTTTGCCTGTCCACTTGCCCATCGACTCGTCGACAGTCAGGCAAGTGCCAGGCATGATGGCATCATTGAACTTCTTATTGCACTCTTCCATCAAAAAACGCACAGGCAGAAAGGGATCTTGTTCAGTGGCATCGGGTCCGAAACGCAAGCAGTGAAGGATAGCTTCGAATCGATTTTTTGACATGAATCTGCCGAAGTTGTCCCCAGGCAAACCGTCTGGCCCTACCTCACCCTCGTCCATCCAATGTCCCCTGCGCCTGCCCCTATCTGCAACTGAAATTTTGACAAGTAACCCCAGGAAAACAGCAAATTCCTCCTGTGTTATTGCTTTCTTCAACCAAGAGTCTTTCTGTTTAGCTATCTCCACGTTAGTAAATTCAATCAACCGACTGATAGCTTTTGGAGGCATGAAGTGCATGAAGTGTCTATGCAAGAAAAGAAAAGACAAGGAAAAAAACAAAGAAAAACATGACAAGAAGGTGCAAGTAAGTGCAGCAAGCAAAGGAAACATAGACAAGACAAGCACTCGAAATGAATGACTTTGGAACTGAAAATCTCTGAACACACAAAACTTTTTTCAAACCCAACAGCAACAAATGGTGCACACACATACATACTGTTCAGTGTTGACTGGAAATGAGTGAAAAATGGCAAACAGCAGAGAGATTGGGAGAAGTTACTGAAGAGGGGAAGCGTTTGCGGCGCCCTGTAGCCTGGTCTTGGGCTGGAAGATCGGTCTGTCTGCACTCCAATCAACAGTTTGTGGCTCCAACTTCCAATGAAAACCGTTCTTTACCAACTTGGTGTCCTCGTCATACACTTCGCTTTCCTCGCAGGGGCAAATATTGAACCCAGTATGCGTTTCCTCTTCTCCTACTTCGTCAGTGTCTGAGGCAGACAGATTGTGGTCTGGCTCAGCTTTTTCCTCCTCCTTCCCCTCCTCTTGGTTCTCCTCGACTGTCTCCTCGTCATCACTGACATCTATGAGGACCTCCTTCAAACTAGCATCAATACAGGAAAAAGCACCCACTGCCTGCTCCTGTTCAGCACGCAGAACATTGGACGAAAAGAAATAATCCTTGTCGTCCAGATTCAGCGTTACAAGTGCTTTGTGGTGTTTTGTTTCCTTGTCCTTCAATTTCCCAACAAGCATTATGTCCCCAAAAACACTTTCTCCAAATTTTCGTCTTGCCCAAGGCTTTCCAAGTTTCACAGCAGGGACCGAAACGCAGCTCCCCACCTCCATCTTTTTTCGAAAAATGCCTCAGACAATGCAAAAGTGGGAAAAAAGGGGTGGTCAGTCAAATGCCGATTTCTCGAACTTCTACCAACCGTTTTCGGAACAAATTTTACACGTCGCTTCCCACAGTCTTTCCTGAGCACTGGAAAACATCGGAAGTCATTAATTGAGCAGAATCCGTGAGAATAAATTTTTGGAAAACCGTTGCCAAAAAACTGTTTCCAATTGGTAACAAAAATTTCCAATTGGAAACTCCGGGAACTTAAACAATATAATTTTTATTTATTTAAATAGAAATTATTTTTGTTTTAAAACATAAACTTGGTGCTTCAATGAAGCCTCATGAGCCTTAATTGTTGCAGGTAAAGAAGATACCATTTTACCGCAACCACATTCATATTTTTCGTTTTGTTTCTTTTGTGCCCATACTTTATTATTATATTCTTTCTTTTTTGTTTTTTGTTCTTCATTCCACAATTCCCTTTTTGGTTTGATATAAGTATCGTAGTACTATTGTGCTTGTTCTTTCGTCCTCTTACCATTAATACAAAAGTTCTTTACATTTTATTTTCCGTCTTCCGTCCATTTCACACACACCCTTGGTCGATTGATATTGTTCATAACATACACTCCTCCCTTTGAATAATACTTTGTCATTTTGTTATATATAAGGGTTATATAGTCTTTAATATATAATTCAATATAGCACACTTTTTATAAACTCGCAATAGGGAGGACTTTTAATTTTTCGAAAAAAGATAACTAAGTTCAGCACAGCAGTAAAAACTAAGAAACAGGTTTTAATGTCTCTTCGTGTTGATTTGAAAAAAGATAGATAAGTTATTTTTTTTTTAGAGTTTGAGAGAAATTCAAATATGGACTATTTAAGGCTTAATGATTGTTTATTTAATTTGTTTTTGTTGAAATTAATAGTAAGACGAATTTATATAAAAATAGCCTTATTTTATATAAAAGATAACTGTGTTATAGTAATACCTATAGTAGTCACAGGCAGACAGACACAGACAGGTAGACTCACACAGACAGACAGCCAGACATAGACAGACAGACAGACACAGACACACATATTCACAGACAGGCACACATATAGAAAGAAAACACAGAAAGACACACAGAAAGACAGACAGAAAGACACACACAGAAGAAAGACACACACAGAAAGACACACACAGAAAGACACACACAGAAGGACACACAGAAAGACACACATAGAAAGACACACAGAAAGAAAAACTACTTACAATTAAAACAGAGAGAAACATATGCAAGGAAGCTAACATGAGAACTCTCTCCTCTCTCGAAAAAATTCAGGGCTGAGAAAAATCTTCAGTTATCTTCAGCCGCAAAAAATCTATCAGCCATGAATTCAGTCCTGAACAACTGAATTCAGCCTCGAATAATAGCCCCTTAATAATAGCTCCTGAATAACAGTCCCTGAATATGGTAGCTCAACTTTTGAATCCGTGACGGTCCTGCCAGTCCAATTTGGCAATCCAGAGTGGCCAGAGCCTTTTTCGGGCACTTCGTGGTGCGGATTCATCCCAAAACTTTCATTCAACGTCTCTTCCTTGTTGTTGACTGCGACTGCTATAGAAGTACTTGTGGATGCACCCAGCTGCACCCTCATACTTGCACAGATTCGAAAACAACAAAAAATATTCTACACCTAATCAGTGTAATGATCACTGATAGTTCCTTTCTTACTTATTTCCTGCGAAGGGATAACTCGAGGAG
>WBZZ01005984.1:42500-55000 GCA_019918135.1 Paulinella micropora | reverse complement strand
CCTCCACTTCTAAAGTAGAAAGGGAAGTCAAGTCTGAACCCAAACAACAAGTCAGAGGGAAAAACCATTAAAAACTGAGTGTCCCTTTGACAGTATCAACTGACACATTTCGTTACCGTCCGTAACCTGCACAAATGCCAAAACATATTAATACCCCAAACAACAACCCATAAGTGCAATTTCCCTTATTTAGCCATAAATTCCCAGTCACAGGAAAAAGCCAAATTTCACGGAATTTCCGTGACCTTTTTCCAAAACTTCAAACGGTTACTACATATGATGTAGAAGGATCGGGTCAACGCTATTCATGTGGGAGATTATTCAATATGGATGCTACATAATCATGTAATCTGCATCCTGAAAACCTTTCTCCACTCCGGTAAGCGGTTACGTGTTAGATGTAGGTTTTAAGGTCCTATGAGATCCAAGCATCCCAGCTTTCTTCTCATATTCCATATCCTAAAACCACGTTAAAACCGGATGTATTAATCAGAACCGGAAATGTAATAAGAATTCATCTTAAAATACATTTAATAACAAGAAATTACTTCCACGAGTAAATTCCCGTAAACCCTAATAGCGTAAAAACGATGTAGTATACCGTGGGTGTTACATAGCACCCCTTCCCCCTCCTTTGAGATCGCTCGGATCTCAACTCTGGAGTAATACCAACGGAGACTACATCTCGTATAATCTCGTCAGCACCGGCTTTTTGGGGAATCCCAGCCGACTGTCCACCATCCCAAGAGCCACCTCAGCTCGACCCCTGATCAAATCTTATCAAGAGCCACCCAACGGATTATAGGCCTGTGCTTCATGTGGGCTAAGCTCCAAGGCTTAATGTTGCCCGAAGATCGTGAATCTGGCACTCGACCAGTTCATGTCTTCATCCCCCTACGCGCGCGATTTCCCGAAGTCACAGTCCCATAGTCTGACCGACCACCAATCAGACCCTGTCTAATCCATCAAATGTGAATGGTGCCTGGCCCCGAAGTCCGAATTGACCGAACCCCAAAGTCCAACCCTTAAAACGACGATGGCCTTCTCGCCGAGTTCCTCTCCCGTACCGTGTCTGTAAAGTTTTAATGTTGAGTAGGACCCCCAGTACAAATTTCCCACACGCTATGGTCAATGTGCGCCCAACTTCCCTTTTCCCCGACCCGAATTCCAATTCCTTCTTCCTTCACCCCTTCCGGATGTTTCCTCCCTACTGGCTCGGATGCTTCTTCCCCCGCACCGTTTCGGTCGCGTGTGCACCCCCGATTAGACTTAAGTCCACCCCGCTCTGTTTGAGCATGTCCCAAATTTTTTGCGGAATGTGCCCATCGTGTAACTCGAAGGGGCAATCCAATACTCCCCTCGGCCACTGATATGGTCCATGCCTCGTGATCCCTGTCCGCCTTCCGTGAGGCCGGATCTATCTTGGCATCCCATGCTTCCCTATTCGCAGCATCCCACCACACCGGGACATACTCGCGGTACATCCGGTTCTCCACCGTAATACTATCCTTATCCCAAGACCGGTAGAACTGCAGCATAGGCGGAAGGTTCTTAAGCGCACTTTCCGACGATCGAGTCTTCCTCGAGTCCTTCGCCAGTCCCACTACCTTCATCACAAAAAGAGTATCATTGTCCCCTTTTGCAACGAATCTAGTTGGGGGTCTGACAAGATAGAACTGATTCAGAACCCAGCATCCCCAGTGTCTTATTACCCTCCTTCCATAACTTGTGCTTGACATCCACCTGCGAGGGCTCAATAGGCTCCTCCGGCTCCGCCTGCACTTCCGTTTTCCTGCGCTTCCCCGGTCTACCTCCTGGTTCCGAGTAAATCAGATCATTATCCGCCGCCCGCTTCGCCGCCTCTGTGGGTGGCTTGCGACTCGCATCTGACCCCTTCCCCGCGACCTCAGGCCCTTTGGAGCTTCCCCGGCCGACGCCCTCTTCAGGGGCCCGTGCTTTCCTCTCCCCCTGGCCCTTCCGGTCCCCGGGCTTTCCACCATCGGGTTCCTTATCCGTTACCAACTTAAGAGGGTCTTGAAACTCTCCCTTTTCCCTGACGAGCGCTTCCTGGAGCGTCTCGTTTTCCATTAAGAACGGATCGTACTTAATGAGGCGTCGAACATTAACAATCTTGTTCTCCCCCCTGCCTCTTAATATCCGATAGTTAAACGGCCCTGTCTGCTGCACCACCTGATAGGGCCCCTTCCAGTGCACAAACATCTTCGATGATATGCCCTTCGGAACCTGTGGGTAGTACAACATGACGATGTCCCCTGGCTTGTACGTTACCATAGACAAGTCCTGCTCCAAGGGTTCTTTACTTAGCTGGCGAGTCTGTTCCGCCAGCCTTGCTTGTCGCACCGCTTGCATGGCCTCCATTGAGACCCGCATACGAACCCCCCCAGAGCTCATCCTCGTCCAGCGCAAGCGCAGGTGCATCCTGATATACCAAGTGTTGGGGCATCACCGGCTCCTGCCCGTACACCACCTGATACGGGGATCTACATTCCGCCCCCGCTCCAAGAGCTTTCGATGGCATCGCGTTCATAGCGAAAACAAAGCTTGGGACCACCTCCCTCCACAAGAGCTGACTCTTCTTGCAGTAGGTCACGTGTTAGATGTAGGTTTTAAGGTCCTATGAGATCCAAGCATCCCAGCTTTCTTCTCATATTCCATATCCTAAAACCACGTTAAAACCGGATGTATTAATCAGAACCGGAAATGTTATAAGAATTCATCTTAAAATACATTTAATAGCAAGAAATTACTTCCACGAGTAAATTCCCGTAAACCCTAATAGCGTAAAAACGATGTAGTATACCGTGGGTGTTACAAGTTAGTGGTCAGAATTCAAATTAGTTCAATTTAACGGTAATATTTCGCAAAAATTATGCAGATTTTGCGGACGGATATAGCCGTTAAGTTGCACTAATTTGAATTCTGCCCACTAATCTGAAATCTGGCCGCTAATCTGAAATCTGCTCCTTAACACAAATTCTATGGCTGAGCTTGACACTTGAATGTACCCAGTAATATTCGCGAATCATAGTCCTGAAATACCTAGAACCAAATGAGTATTACCATTCTGTTAAGTTCATCACATTTTGTGTGACCCAAAGTTATTAAAAGTCTTTTATTCTGTTATTCTTTACCCTTAGCGGGGTAGCTTCCCTAAACTCTGCGTTTGAGAGATAGATTCCGTTGGTTATGAGCCTTGACAAGGAGGCAAGCGTGCCGAAAGCACGTATTGAGTCAAGTGCCCATATTCGAGGGCGATGACCAAAGCTTTTGGCTTTGGTCAAGGCCAAGTTTCAGAAGCACATGCAGGGGGTATTATAATATCTGTTCACGTGGCAGAGATGATATCTGTGGCATTGGCCGACCCAGCTAAAGCAAAAAGGATTTTCCTTACAATAAAGCAAGTGCTAAGGCGGCAGAAGACCTAGAAGAGCCCGACTTGCCCATAAGTGATAGTGAGGAAGATGAAGAGTCAGACACCTCTCTGAGAGGAAGACAGCCTGAGAGACCCCAAATAAAGAAAGAAGATCACAAACAACCAGAAGATTGGGATAAAATGACAGCAGAACAAAAGAGAGTGGAAAGAGAAAGAAGCGAGGAAGAAGAAAAGACTGAGTAGAAGACAACATACAAGAAGAAAGACAGCTATCCGCAACTTCAAAGAAGAAATATTATGAGAGGATGAAAGCTTTGCAGGACGGTTATGTCTGTCTGTGGCTTTTTCCAAAGACAATGTATCTAACTTCCTGCGAACACAGAAAACAAAAGGACCCATTGAAGAGTTGATAGCAGTAAGAGATCCGTGGGGATGCATTTCCGGAACAGGTAGGTACATGTTAGAGGAAGAGTTTGAGAGAACGAGGCCAAGGGCAGGTGAGATGTATGTAGACTGGCTAAATAAATTTCTCGCAAAGAAAATTCAGCTTGAAAGTTTACGTGGGACGCCATTTTCCGATGAGGAAGCAAAGAGAAAGCTATTTAAGAAATTGCGCTACCATCCAGCTTTCGGGGATAAATTTCAGGTGGACCACTATGATCTCCCGGCCAGACTAAAACTAAATTTCTCGGAATTATGCAAAGCATCTAAGGAAAGATGGAAAATGTGGGAAGAAAAAGAAAGACGTAACAGATTCCGTGAAAGAAAAGCTCAAATACGCAAACATAACAACAAGAAATCTGGGATGGCAAGCAGCAGCAAGAGACCAATCTCCTAATGGATAACAAAGGGAAAAGGGGAGTCAATAAACCGGGACCAAAGACAGCTCCAAACTGGACACTCAAAGTCACTTGTTTCGGATGTGATGCCAAAGGCCATACCATGAGATATTGCCCGGTGATTTCGGAAAAGTTCCGCAAAGAAGGAAAAATGAAGCGGAATCAAACAGAAGACAAGACCACAGAACAAAAAAAGAACGAACAAAAGAACAATTACAAGAACAAAAAGAAACCCTTTTATAAGAAAAAGAAAGCACCCACTTTGATAACAACCGACAACGACAAAAACGAAAACGAACAAAGTGACTCTGATACAAACGTTGCTTTGATCCATATGGCGAACACTTATGATAAGAGCGATGATGAGGAGGAGGAAAGAGAAAAAGAGGATGAGCAACCAAGCTCACATCCCCACGAATCTACAAGTCCCCAGGCCCTTTTGAACGATACAAAGACCACACCTAGGGTAGGGAATAGACGTAGTGAGAGTGGAGAAGGACGGGAAGTGCGGTTAGTATCGGCCACCCTACAAGGTCCCTCCTCACTACGGGGAGAAGTCAAGGAAGTGCGGTTAGTATCCGCCACCTCACGATGTTCCCCAGTCATCCCTAACCCTAACGAAACTCCTTTGAGGCTTGAGAGTTCTTACGGAGTCACGCCTGACACAAAATATGCAGGAATAAACAGACGCAAAAAACCGTGTAATGTTTCCGTTGAAAAATCAAAAGGAAAGGGAGTATACGAAAATCACGCGAAACGATTATCTTATGCGAGGTACTGCGGATATCACGCCACACAAGACCCAGATTACCCGGAGTTGGATTTGTCGGTAAGTCCCGTGTTGCGTCCCCCCAAATCTCCTTACTACCCTGACGAACGAGGTCTTAAAGCTGCGGCTTTGGAAAAGTCCCATAAAATTTCGCAAAGACTCGTTTTCGGGGAATTTGAAATTTTACGTGACACCCGTTTTCGGGGAATTTGAAACTTTACGTGACATCAAAATTTCCACAAGTCCACAAGTCTCGCAAAATATTCCGCAACCACCACATGAAAAAAAAATTAGCAAACATAATCCATTTTCTAGTCAGCGGACCGACCAGAGCAAAGAAGGGAGCGAAGAGAGTGGAGTGGATGAGGGAGAGCAACGACTGGGGCCCACTTCTGCCAACAAGTTTGGTAACTAAGTAGGTCCCACCTCACAACAACTCCAAATCTCTAGTTCGAGACCAATCACAGCACTCCTACCAACACAAACAACAAACACGCAACACCTCAACCCTCCCGTCATCACCTTCAAAGATATAAATGAAATAGCTAAAACGTTGATGAATGAGTGCGTGAGGGGAATGAATGGAGAAGTGATGCGTGTTGTGAGTGGTGAGCTAGAGAGAGATGACTTCTTGACTGACATAGTAAGAGCAATAGAAGGAGTGTACTTGGATAGAGCAGTCAGACAGAGTCCAATCACTACACCTCCACAAATCACAGAAGAGGGAGAAAGTGAGGGTAGAAGAGAGGGAGAACTAGAGACAGAAACAGAGACAGAGACAGAAGGGGAGACAGAGCACGTATTGATAGTGTTACATGTGAGAAAAAGAGTGATGAAAAAGAGAGACATGACAGTACAGGATAGTGGAGCAAGCACAGACATATCATGCAGAGAAGACAGATTGATGGATGTCGATGAGATAGACCCGGTAGAGCTACTGAAAGGTAATGAAGAGAGGGAGTTGAGTAAGTCAGGAAGAGCTAGGCTGACAGTGATAGATAGGAAAGGAAGGCCTAGAGCAGTAGAAAAGAATATGTTACTCGACACTACCTTGCCAGTTAGCATAGTCTCTACAGGACAGATGGACCACAAACACAACAGATCAGTCATCCACCCAATCGGACAGCTAGTAATACTCAAACACCCCATCCACATTAACGAGAGTGATATACTAGTAAGGGGGAGGTTAACTAAAAGTATGATATATAGATGGGATGACGAATATGATGAACCATTGAAAGTCAACGAAAGATATGATCCTTTCGCGACAAGGGGGTAGAAGGGAAGGGAGGCCCCACAAATGACAACAAAAAGGAGATAAGTAAGCATGAAGTAAATAAGAGAGAGAAAGAATTACACGTAGATAGTATTATACGAAGCTTACCCCAGAAAGTCAGACAAACCTAGAAAGATAGGAATCAAGCTTTTTCATTATGCCTGTGGGCATTATGGGTTAACAAAGATGCGCCTATTGGCAAAAATTCTGAACATTAAGTTAAATGGTGACGAAAGTGATGTGAGATTCTGCTAATCTTGCATGATAGGAAAGTCTAAACGTTTGCCATGTTTTGCAGTTAATACGATAGAAAGAGCCCAAAAGCCAGGTATAATCCTACACATAGACACATCAGGGGCAACTAGATCAATAGGTGGTAAACGGTATAAATTTTCAGTCATCGACGACTACTCACTATTCATTCTTGACTTTCATTTAGCCCATACGAATGAGTTTGTAGATGTTTAAAGCAAGCTGTAGCCTTTTATGAGAGACAGACAGGAAACAAAGTAAAAGAAATTCGCGCAGATCAAGAATTTGATATTCCGGAGGAAGTCATTAAGTGGTGGAAAAATATTCGCTTTATTTGGAAAACTTCCGCGACAAACGATAAAGACGGGAATCCTATTGCGGAAAAAGTGAATGATATTACGGCGGGGCCTGCACGAGCAATGAGATATCACGCTAAATTACCGCCGCAATTCTGGTCAGAATTAGAACACGCAGCCACAACCATTCACAACATACCGGCAATTCACGGGGAACGCAAAGGAATCTCGCCTTATGAACAGCTGTTAGGTAGAAAACCAGCACTCTTCCACTTAAAACCAATGGGATGCATGGGTGTGTTACATGTACCTAAGACTAAAGTGCGGAAGGGAGAGTACAGAGGGAAAAGGTGATGCTAGTAGGATATGATCTATTTCGGGAACTATACCGCGTATGGGATGGTAAGAAGATAATTTCCGGAGTGAGAGATGTGAGATTACATATTCACAAAATCGGTAAACAAGCTCATCCTGCTAAATTGGTGTCGTGGGATAATGATAACTCTGAGGGGGAGAATGAGAATGAGAGCGAGCAACCACACACATCTCCACAAGCATCACCACCCCAGTCACCACCTCAATCACCTAAGTCACTGCAAAACGCCAACAACGATCACCAACAACACAGTTTGATGAAGCTGAGGGGGAGATAGAAAATGTTGATGTCGATGTGAATGAGAATGAGCACGCATATGAAAATGAGCATGTGGAGAAGAATACACCACAAGTCCAGAGCCACATTATCCACAGCAATCACCCACAGAGCACAAGATCAAACCACAAGAGCATGAAAATGAACAAGATGCAACAGATCCACTGAAAATACATGAAAGAAGAGCATACGAAGAAAAATCACCACCATCTAAGGGATTAACGTGGGAGCAGAGTCAGAGAATAACGGAGAGTAACATAATCCCCGGTAAAAGGCAACGCAAGGCAGTAGATAGATTTACCCCTAGCAATGAGCCCAAGAGAGAAAAGAGAGAGGCTCAAGAGCTGATAGGTAAGGTAGTAAGAGTGCCAGCGCGTGCATGGGGAGATGGATGGGCGAAGAAAAAGTACGGTATGGGATGGGAGAGCATAGTACGGGTAGGGGTAGTCAGCAAAGTGTGTGACCCCAGAGAGACTCGTAGTAAGAGACAGACCTCAGCCCACCCACAAAGTCAAGTTTGAAGACGAAGAAGAACGGATGCTGAATTCGGAAATCCACAAATACTCCGTGAAAGATCCCGAATATCCGTTGCAAAGTCCCGCTAATATGTTTTTATGCGATGACCGTATGGCGGCAGATGAGATTCGTGATTTTTATTTGTATGTAGACGTCAGAGTACCCAAAGATGTCATAGAGGCAGGTTTGACAGCTAAAGATGTTCTAGAGGGTATGAAAGCAGAGCTAAAAGCTCTTCAATCCTTTAACACATACACATGGGTACCCATAAGGAGGCAAGCAAGGCATGCGCAGGAGTTAGTAAGGTAGTTAGATTGACATAGGTTCACAAAGTAAGTTAGATGAGAACGGGAAAAAGTTCATAAAGTCTCGTTTAGCTTTACGGGGAGATATGTTAGAACCCGGTGTTAGCTATAACCCAGATCAGCTCTTTGTTCCTTGCGCCGCGCACCATTCACTTTTATTTCTCGCCAAACTATCTGCCTGGCACAAACACAAACTATACGGCATAGATTTTAAAAATACATACCTGAATGCTCGTATGAATGCCCCTGTTTATGCATATGCGCCAGAGATTGTTGACAGAGAAGGGCATGAGGGGATGATATGGCGTATAGATGGTGCCTTATATGGCGCACCTCAGGCAGGAAGAAGATGGTATGAGATATTAGCACCCAAGTTAGAGGAGCTAGGTTTTAGACTGCTAGATTCTGATTTATGTATGTTTGTAGAAAATGATAAAGCTTTAAGAGAAGCGATAGTAGGGATATTTCATGTAGATGACTTGTTGTTCACAGCACCAAACAAACAAGCATATGGCCCGGCCGGTTCATTACAGTAACAGATTGTCGGCAAAAATACGTAAATAGCGTAAAAATTGTAAAAAAATAAGTTGGAAAAATACTTGAAGAGATGTAATAATAATAATAATAATAATAATAATAGTGTATCTCCTGCCAATTGCTGAGCCAAAAGGCCATGTGCATCCAGTCCTCCATTCCATAAGGAAAGTCTCCACACCAATCGGTGGAATAAAGGAAGTGACGGCATAGAACATTACTCTAGGAGCTTTATACCAATCAGCCCATGGAAAGGACCGATGGCCTATGTACTTCCTAATAATAATAATAATAATAATAATAATAATAATAATAATAATAGCAAGGATAATAATAATAATAATAATGGAAAATAATAGTAAAAATATATATAATAATAATAATGATAACGGTCGTAAAAATAATAACGATAATAATAATAATAATAATAATAATAATAATAATAATAATAATAATAATAATAATAATAATAATAGTGCTTCTCTGTCAATGGCTGATGCATTTCTGCACATGCGCCTCCATCGTCTCACCCGTGAGGGGAGTACAAAGAATTGACGATAAGCTCTAATGACACCCCCGCAAGGGCAGTTCCAACACTTCCAGACGGGCCGGTATGTTCAATGAAAATACTGGTCCAGACGGATCGGTATGTTCAATGAAAATACTGGTGGCACCGACGGGAATCGAACTGGCGACAGGGCCCAGATGGTAGAAAATAATAATAATAATAATAATAATAATAATAATAATCATAGAATAACCGTAAAAGTAAAATAAAATAAAATAAAACTAGTATGAGGGAAGAGGAATATCCCAGTAAAAACGTACAGGTTAACTATGGTGAAGGAAACAAAAAGAGAGAGAGAAAAAAGAGAAGAAGAAACCTAACTAACCAACAAGAGGAGGAAAAAAGAAGAAAGTCCCACAATCGTATCGCCACGCGGTCGCCAAGAGACTTCCATTTCGCTCCAACGTAGTATTCGCTCGACTCCGACGAATTGCTAGTTGAATGGCTAAATTGAAACCCTACCTTTCACTTCGGTTTGAGAAGAAAGTCCCACAATCGTATTGCCACGCGGTCGCCAAGAGACTTCCATTTCGCTCCAACGTAGTATTCGCTCGACTCCGACGAATTGCTAGTTGAATGGCTAAATTCAAACCCTACCTTTCACTTCGGGTTTGCCGCCGGAAGACTCCGTAAGAAGCCAGGTTGCTCACAGCCACTTTAATCTGAAGGCACCAACTCAGAACTGAACTACCAGACAGCAAGCTAAACTAGATGCGCGAGTAGTTGAACTGTAACTGCTACTCCATGTTATGGCCCAGTACACTGCACGGACTAGTGACAGCGGCAAACGAGGAACTGGCACGATAGTCCCGTCACAGTTCTAGAATCGTGGGCGGATTGCCAAGTTCTCCAGCGTAAGCAAGCCTGAGGCATCGTTAAAAAGACATACGATTGCCATGATACACGATTGTCTGTCTAGCACAATCAATTATCACATTCAAGTTGACTCCACCTGCCATACGAGTTGAATCATTGTCACTCTGAGGTAAAGCTTTACCGATCGACTGGTGACTCAGGAGCCGGGCAGTCCGACCTCACTCAGACTCTAAGACCAAGCCGGTTATCCGACATTTTCGCTTCTTACCGTGACTGATTGAAATTCATTGATTTTTGAAGGCTACATAGGTTATGGCGCGGCCGCCCGCCTGATATTGCCGGCTCAAACATTGCCGGTGACTCAAATTCATGCCATGGGAATGCCATGCCGCTAGCGGCTGCGGAGCCGTCGTGACCTGTCTGGCTGCCTGTCACGGTCTGCTTCAACCGCTGCGTCAGTGCGATTTGATTGGAAACGCCAAGCCGGCCCTATGAGACTGTAGCCTCTGGGCAACTTACTTACTCTACTAAGTGATGATCGCGGTTGATTCGATCGACTCAGACGCCACAGCGGGACCGGCTCTGTCAGTCAGTCAAGCTTGCGCTGCGTATCGATTGTTGCTCACCATGACATGAGTGATCTGACCCCACTAGTAATAAAGAGAGAGAGAGAGAGGAAGGGGGGGGGGGGGGGGGAGGGAGAGAGAGAGAGAGAGAGAGAGGGAGAGAGAGAGGGAAAAAGAGAGAGGGAGAGAGAGAGAGAAAGAGAGAGAGACAGAGAGAGAGAGAGAGAGAGAGAGAGAGAGAGAATAGTTCAGTCGCGAGCCGATCCGCCGTATGCGTGTCTCTTCTTTGTTTGGACACAAACGCTCTTGTACATATACATGACACAAACATTTTCACTGATTCTAAAGGGAACGTCTCCTGCAAGCTCGAATAGTCTGAGGGACAAGCCTAGACAGAGCACTACGTTGCCACGACAGCTACATGACACAAACGTGCTGCGGACATCGGCGCCAACAGCTCCCAGCGATTGCTTGCGGGGTCGAACCGCTCCATCGAAGACACAGGTGTATCAGAGCCGTCTCCGCCGCCCATCGCATAGATTCGACCATCCAACACCACTGCAGCCAGAGCAAAACGCTTACATTGCATAGAAGCCACCTTTTCCCACCTGTTCAGTCTGGGGTCGAAACGCTCCACAGAAGATAAGTTTGAAGAACCGTCGTAGCCTCCCAAGGCGTACAGATATCCGTTGCACGCAACGGCAGCACATCCATTTCGCTTGCTGTGCATGGGTGCCACCAGTTCCCATTCATTCTTCGCCAGATCGTACCTCTCCACCGTCATGATATCCTCTGTACGATCCCAACCTCCCACAACATAGAAGAGACCGTTCAGCACAGCCCCTGCAGCCAACCAACGACGATAGGTCATCGGAGCTACATCTTGCATATGATTGCCTCCCGCGCCAAAGCTGATCACCGAAGAGAGTGCTGTTTCGCCATCCAAGCCTCCCGCCATATAAAGCCGGCCATTGAGTGCGCCCACCGCAAAGCCTGATCGAGCAGTTGTCAAAGGAGCCAACTGTTCCCAGCGCCCTCCGCTCGACGTGCTGAAGCACTCCACTGAAGACAGGCATTCTTTGCCATCCAAACCAGCAAACGCGTAGACCTTGCCGTCAAGCACCGCGCTTCCAAAGTCAGTTCGCTTCCCGTTCATGGAGGCCACTGCCTCCACCTATTTTCTTGCACATCGCACCTTTCCACTGTCGCGAAACTCGAACTGAGATCCATTGTTGACTGGCCACCCAACACGTAGATGCCTGCATCACGCCGAGGTACCATCCTCACCTCCTGGTCCTCGCTGGACGTCTCCGTCTTCAACAGCTCTACGCAAGTCCTCACCCGCTTCACCTTCACCTTCACCTTGACCTCACTCCTACCCTCCAGCTCCGCGACGGTGTCTTTGTGCTTCCCAATCATGACATGGAGATTGATAAGCTGCTTGCTCAGCACATCTATTCCCTCTCCTTTGCTTTGCTGGATCTGGGTTCCCAGTGCGGCCAGCTCCTGCTCCAACCCCGCGATGCCCGCCTTCCGCTGTGCGATCTCGGGCGCCAGGCTCTGCCTCGCTTCCCTCGTCGCCGCGTCCAGACCCTCAACAGTCTCTTGCAGACATTTCACCGACAAGCTGCCTCGCACGACATTCGTAAATGTCTGCGCCAGGCTTCTCTTCCGCAAAGCGAAACACTTTCTCGTCGCGGCCTCCCGCCACCTTCTC
>WBZZ01005984.1:0-37500 GCA_019918135.1 Paulinella micropora | reverse complement strand
GATAACATAGATATCATAGATAGCATAGATAGCATAGATAGCATACATAGCATACATGTTATGTATGTTTAGCATACATAGCATACATAGCATACATAGCATACTAGCATACTAGCATACATAACATACATAGCATACATAACATACATAGCATAGATAGCATAGATAGCATATATAGCATAGATAGATAGAGCATGCATAGCATACATAGCATACATAGCATACATAGCATACATAGCATACAATTGCAAGAGTTCATATAGCATACATATAAAATACATGTAGAATAAATATAGCATACATAGCATACATTGAGCATACATAGCATAAATAGCATACATAGCATGCATAGCATACATAGCATACATAGCAAACATAACATGCATAACATATATAACATACATAACATACATGACATGTTACATGCTATGTATGTTATGTATGATATGTATGATATGTATGTTATGTATGGTATGTATGGTATGTATGGTATGTATGTTATGTATGTTATGTATGTTATGTATGTTATGTATGTTATGTATGTTATGTATGTTAATATTGTATGCTACGTATGCTATGCATAACATACATTACATACATTACATATATTACATATATTACGTACATTACGTACATTACGTACATTACGTACATTACATACATTACATACGTTATTACATACATTACATACATTACATACATTACATACATTAAATACATTAAATACATCACATACATCACATACATCACATACATTACATACATACATGATATACATGACATACATTACATTACATACATTACATACATTACATACATTACATACATTTACATACATTTACATACATTTACATACATTTACATACATTTACATACGTTTACATATATTCACATACATGACATAAATACATACATACATACATACATACATACATACACACATGTTATGTATGTATGTATGTATGTATGTATGACACATATGTTATGTATGTATGTATGTATGTATGTATGTATGTATGTATGTATGTATGTGTGTATATACGTATGTATGTATGTAAGTATGTATGCAGGTATGTATGTAGGTATGTATGTATGTAGGTATGTAGGTATGTAGGTATGTAGGTATGTATGCATGTATGTATGTAGGTATGTATGTATGTATGTATGTATGTATGTATGTATGTATGTATGTATGCATGCATGTCTGTCTGTCTGTCTGTATGTATGTATGTACATATGTATGTATGTATGCATGTATGTATGTATGTATGTATGTATGTATACATGTATGTATGTATGTATGTATGTATGCATGTATGTATGTATGTATGTATGTACGTATATATATGTATGTAGGTATGTAGGTATGTAGGTATGTAGGTATGTAGGTATGTAGGTATGTAGGTATGTAGGTATGTATGTATGTATGTATGTATGTACATATATATGTATGTATGTATTTATGTATGTATGTATGTATGTACATTATGTATGTCTGTTTGTATGTACATTATGTATGTATGTATGTATGTATGTATGTATGTATGTATGCATGTATGTATGTATGTATGCATGTATGTATGTATGTATGTATGTATGTATGTATGTATGTATGTATGTATGTATATATGTAAGCATGTATGCATGCATGTATGTATGTATGTATGTATGTACATATGTATGTATGTATGTATGTATGTATGTATGTATGTATGTATGCATGTATGCATGTATGCATGTATGTATGTATGTATGTATGTATGTATGTATGTACATATGTATGTATGTATGTATGTATGTATGTATACATGTATGTATGTATGTATGTAATGTACACATATGTATGTATGTATGTATGTATGTATGTAAATTATGTACATTATGCATGTATGTCTGTGTCTGTATGTCTGCGTTATTTATGTATGTTATGTGTGTATGCATGTATGTATGTATGTATGTATGTATGTACATATGTATGCATGTATGTATGTGCGTATGTATGTACATATGTATGTATATATGTATGTATGTATGTATGTATGTAAATTATGTATGTATGTATGCTATGCATGTATGCATGTATGCATGCATGTATGTATGTATGTATGTATGTATGTATGTAGTTATGTATGTATGTATGTATGTATGTATGTATGTATGTATGTACATATGTATGTGTGTATGTATGTGTGTATGTATGTATGTATGTATGTATGTATGTACATATGTATGTATGTATGTATGTATGTATGTATGTATGTATGTATGTACGTATGTATGTATTTATGTATGTATGTATGTATGTATGTATGTATGTATGTATGTATGCATGTACGTATGTATGTACGTATGTATGTATGTATGTATGTATGTATGTATGTTATGTATGTATGTTATGTATGTATGTTATGTATGTTATGTTATGTATGTATGTATGTATGTATGTATGTATGTATGTATGTATGAATGTATGTATGCATGAGTAGTATAGGGTGCCACTTCGGCACACTTTTTCACGACATACCACTCGCCACACAGACAGGGACAAAAAGGCAACGGACAAATAAGTTCATATTTTAAATTAAAGTCATAAAAATATAGACACATACAGGATGACAAACGAGGACACTGAAACAAAGACAAGTCGTAGGTTTACGATTTCAAAAGGATGTATTATGGTAAAGAATAATGAAAAGAGACCGATGGTAAAAGTCCAATGGAGAGAAGGAGGTAAAACGATGTTTAAGAGTTTTACTATTGGAAAACGAAGAACACAAGAACAAACAATGGAAGAAGCAAAGAAATACCACGAGGAAAAAGTAAAACCAAAGTATGATGAATGGAAAGTTAATTATGATAAGGAAACAAAAGAAATCAAAAAAGAAAAGAAAAGGAATTGGAAGAAGAAAACATTTAAGTGTGAATGCGGAGTTGAAATAAATAGGAGTAGCAAAGCAAGACATATGAAATCAAACATACACAGTAGGGGTAAACCTCTACAACCCCACTGTGGGGTTTGAAAGGGGCAGAGCCCCTTTCAGCCCGCCCCGTCCGCCCAGCCAGCCCCGCCCGCCCCGCCCTAATTTTCATCTAAACACAGGGGCCCCCCTAAAAATAGAGGCACACAGGACCGAGCGGACGACACCGGCGGGGGCAGACGATTGAGATAATTATTTAATTTCCAAAAAAAATTTGTTAACTAATATATAAGATGGAGACACATACTTACAACGGAATACAGTATAGGTTGAACAAGTTTAGGGAACAAAAAATTAATTATGAAATCAAAAGGGTCAGGGGTCAAGATGTGCTTTACATAATACCTGAGGGGTGTAAAAGAAATTATAAGGTGGATACAACAACGGCCCAGAATTACTTGAACCGAGTAAGAGGCGCTGTTTACTTTGAGCATCATGCTATTCCTGTAGCACCGCCTTTACCTCCTCAGTTTGAAGCGAAAGTGAGAGAAAGAAAAGAAAAGGTGAAAGACCTAATGAGGTATGCTAACTACGAAATCAAACATGTTGATAGAAAGAAGCACGTTCTAGAAATTAATGAAAGTCTGTATTGGGTTAGGCTTACTGGCAACTTCACTTCTTTTAGTATGAATGATATTCTACAGTTCATTGAGATAATACTGAATGACTTTATCAAAAGACAGAGACAAGGCAGTATGGTTAGTGTGAGAATAAAGTTTGTAGATTACTACGGGGCAGTATCTACAAAGTTGAAAAAGCTTAACGAGATTTCTGTCAGCGATGTTTTAGAAAGACTGTCAGCACTATTTCAAAGCAACGAAAGCCTTTATACAGACGAAAAGGGAACAAATATGGATAAGTTCAGGTTTGTTTTGAAATCTGTTGAAATGCCGACGGGCGGGACTAGGCTTCAAATAATTAATAAGCTTGATGTATATAAAAAGAAAGGAGTAATTCAGATTAATAATACAGACAACATATGCTTAGCCAGAGCAATTGTTGTAGTAAAAGCAAAAAAAGAAAAACACGAAAAATTCAAAGTAATAAGGATGGGACGAAAGATACAGGAGGAGATGGCTACCAAATTACACGAAGATGCGAAAGTCATTCAGGATGTGTGCGGTATTCCTGGAATTAAAACTTTTGCTAACCACATTAAATACAATCTAGTTATCGTTGAATTCCCTGATATATTTGCTTGATGAGGCTGGCAAACGACTTACTAACCTTTACATACTTAAGACAGAGAACCACTACGATGCCATAACCAATATGAAGTCTATGGTAGGAAAAAAGAATTTCTGCGAGTTATGTTTAAGGAGGTATACGGAAAGGCATGCCTGCGAATCTAAATGTAATATCTGCGAAACCAAAGACTGTAAAGGTATCAACGATAAAAGCAATTGGACTGATTGCTATTCGTGTAATAGAAAGTTTCCAAATACGGTATGTTTCAACAACCACAAGAAGACGAACTGCAATATCAAAGCAAAATGTCTGTCGTGCGGTCTTAATTACAGGAAGAAAAACGAACACAAATGCGGATATGCGAAATGCCGTAATTGTAAGGAACTGAAACCACTTGAACACCAATGTGAAATCGTGAAGAAATACATATTATCTTTTTCAGAGAAATACATATTCTTTGACTTTGAAGCTACACAGGACACGGGCGAGCACATAGTCAATCATGCGGAAAGTCAGTATTACGATGATAAGGAACAACCAGTTATCCATAAGAACATTGATGATTTCTGTAAGTGGGCTTTGAATCTAAGCACAACGGCTTTACATTCATTGCTCATAACAGTCGCGGTTATGATTGTCAGTTTATTCTTAAGTGGTTAGTGGATAACGGACAGGCACCATTTGTCATTTATCAGGGTGGTAAGATAATGATGATGACTTTGAAGAAATAACGCTTCATTGATAGTTTGAGTTTCCTCACGATGCCGTTGTCAGACTTTCCTAAGACATTCGGATTGAACGAACTTAAAAAGGTCTTCTTTCCTCACTTCTTCAATACTGACAAGAACAAAAATTATGTAGGTGTTATGCCTCATAAGAAGCACTACCGATACGACACGATGAAAGATAAGAAAAGAGAGGAATTCTTAGAATGGTATGAAAACCAAAAAAATAACACATTTGATATGCAGAAGGAAATCGCGGAATACTGTCATAGCGATGTTGATATATTGAGAAGGGGATGTATGGATTTTAGAAAGCAGTTTCTAGAGTTCGGTATTGACCCGTTTCAATATACAACTATGCGAGTTGTGTTATGGCTTTGTATCGGGCTAAGTTTATGCCCGAGAATTCAATTGCTGTGTTGAAGGCGGAAAAGCAAAACAGGATTACCTCTCGGGCTTGTGTTGAATGGATAGCCTACAGAAGCAGGTTAGACCAAACGGATATCAAACACGCATTCAATGGCGGTGAAAAGATGTTTAATTTAGGGCAATCAAACGCTTACGTAGATGGCTGGGATGAAAAGACTAAAACCGCTTACGAATTTCACGGATGTCTCTGGCACGGATGCCCAAAGTGTTTTAATGGTAATACAATCAATACTAAGAAGAATAAGACGATGGGCGAACTATACAAGGCAACAATGAGACGAGAAAAAGAACTGAGCAGACATGTCAGCAAACTAGTATCTATCTGGGAATGTGAATGGAGATTAATGAAAACGAGTGAAAGCCTAGCGGAAGATACTAATGAACGAATTACGGAACAAGAAGGACTTAACCCGCGAGAAGCAATGTTTGGAGGTAGAACGGATGCTCTAACATTGTATTGGAAGCAAGACACGACAACGAATACGCGAAATACGTTGACAAATGCTCTCTGTATCCGACCGTTATGTTTTACGACCTTTACCCTAGCGGGCACCATACTATTATAAGACCTAACAATGATGATGAAAGAAAAGATATGAAAAACAAAATCATAAACAGAGAATATTTCGGAGTGGCTAAGGTTAAGATGCTACCGCCTAGAAAATTACTACACCCAGTTTTACCTAAGGCGGATAGAGGAAAACTGATGTATTACTTATGCGACAAGTGCGGAATGACAGAACAAAAGGATGAATGTAAGCACGCCGATAACGAGCGAGCAATAACGGGAACGTGGGCAACTCCTGAAATATACAAGGCGTTAGACAAAGGCTACAAGTTAATTAAGGTATATGAAGTATGGCACTGGAAGGAACAGAACAGTAGCCTGTTCAAAGATTACATAAAAACTTTCTTAAAGGTTAAACAAGAGTCAAGCGGATACCCTGATGGTTGTATTACACAGGAACAAAAAAGAAACTACGTTGACAGTATGGAAGTCAGGATGGGAATTAAGATGGATGAAAACAAAATAGAAGAAAACCCAGGACGGCGAGCGGTTGCTAAGTTGTGCTTGAATAGCCTGTGGGGCAAGTTTGGTGAAAAACAAAACAAAACTCAAAACAAAATGATAAAAGATAAAGATACCTTATACAAGTTAATGAACGACAAGTCAGTCGATAACATAAACATAAACATTATTAATGACAAAATAATAGAAGCGAGCTATGACCTTAAACAAGATGCGGTAAGCGACCCCATAAAAACAAATATTGTATTTGCTTTATTTACGACTTGCCACGCGAGGATTAGACTATATGAGATGATGGACAAACTAGACAACAGAGTTCTATACCACGATACCGACAGTGTCATATACACAACAGACTTATCGAAAGGCGAAACAGATGTCAAAACGGGTAAGTTGTTAGGCGAATGGACAGACGAACTACACGGAGCAAAGATTATGACCTTTATCGGAGGCGGGCCAAAGTGTTATGGATATGTCTTAGATAACGGCAAAGCAAGTATGAAAGTCAAAGGCTTTAGTATGAATTATGAAAAAAATAAATCATTAAATTTACCAAATATGTTAAGTGTCATTAGTTGCGGACTCGGTATTAACAACAGCGACCTTATTGAGAACGGCAAGAATGAATTGTTAGAGTTGCTTAAGACTCAGGAAGAGAAATTGATTGCTAAACGAATTGAAAAATCTGGTAAAGTTGTTATAGTAGAAAACAGCAAGATAACAAGAGAAAAACAACAGAAAAAATAACGAGCGAATACTTAGAAAAAATTTTCAGCTTTACTTACACTAAAAGAAATATTATAGGTATCGTAGACAATGCGATTGAAACTAGGCCATTCGGTTATTAAATGTAGGGGCAAGCCCCTACAACCCCAAGGGGGGTTTGATTGCGAAGCCTTGCTTCTCAAAGCAAGAAGGGGTTTCCCCTTTCTAATGATAAAAGATTATTTATTTTTTTTGCCTTTTTACCTCTACCCTTAAAACTTCTAATCGTATGAACGCCCCTCGTCGGCTTCACTAACTTAGTATTTACCGCAGTCGCTCCCAGCAATGATACTGGGTCAAATGCGGTTCGGTAGTTCGTCGTTAGCTTCGCAGTCTTAGCCCTTTTACCTTTTGGATTTACCTTGACAGCTACTCGGTCAATCACTCCTTCAATGAGGTCTCTCGTGCTACTACCTTTATTGTATCTGGTCGCCCTTACTCCAGTCTGTCGGCTTAAGTCTTTCGCAATCGTTCCTCCTAGTGAATGACCAGTAAGCTCCACATTATCCTTACCATATTTCTTTATGACCTCATTCACCAGCTTCTGCTCTTCTTTGTATCTTGGTGTTCTTTTTAATACTCCCTTTACTAATGCTACGTCTGTTAGCAGGTCCCTCTTATCCGCACTTCCTCTGAATGCTACAATCGCCTTACCATCCTTTTCATACACCGTTGATTTTTCTTTGCTCGCGACTGGCTTCCATCCGTCCGCACCTTTTCTCTCTGACGAAGACAAATAGACATCCTCAGATAACTCCGCACTGCCTCCCTTCTGCTTCCTGTATTCTTTACCAGCTTTTTTCAATGCTTCCTTATAGCTATGCTTAGCAGAGTAAGCCTTTACGAACTGTATCCATTCAGACATTGTAAAGCTTCCTATATTAATTATTTATTTATTTTTTATTTTTTATACTACCTACTATATACACCACACTACTATGACCACCCTCACAAGACTGTGCGAGAAGTTTGAACAACTCTCAATCGAAAACAAAAATAAATCGTTTTCTCTAGCAGATGTCCACAAGGTAATCCACGACGAAATAAAAGCTATTGAAGAAAGAAAAGCATCTCAACCAAAAGACGTGTTTCATTTCGGCAAATACAAAGGCAAAAAAATAGAAGACATCGCAAAGATTGACAAGCCGTATATTGAATGGTTGGTCCGTCAGCCGTGGTGTAGAAATACGGCTGAATTGAAAAAATATTTATGACCCCCTGATTATTTAAGATTATAATAAATAAATTTTATATAATATACAATGAGCGAAGCCGAAGCAAAATTGCAAAGCCACGGCTTACAAAGCGTGAAAGAAATTCCCGACGAAGAGGAAGAAGTAAATAAAGTTCTACAATATGGAAAATATATACATAAAAAATTGAAGATGTTGCCAAGATTGATAAAGAATATCTAGAATGGCTAGTTCAACAGCCGTGGTTTAAGAATAAAGATGAAGTAAAAAATATCTATAATCTTTAACTTTTTTTTTTTCACTCTGAGGGCGAAGACCCCTAGTGGTCTTCTAAGAAATTAACTATAACGCTCACATTTCCTCCATTATTAACAGTGGATACAGACTTTTGTAAAAATGTCAGATTTTCGCCGGGAGATAGTTGAACGTCGTAAGTTCGCAGGTCGATAAGTTGGCTAGAAGTAGCATTAACATAAAGTTTAAGGATGACGTCTGTTATAGTGGCACCACCACCGATGGCAGTCGCAGAGACGTCCTTTGATACGATTGAAGTTGTAGCATCAATATCAGCAAAGTTCTGCCCCGTCAGTGCTCCAGTCGTTTTCACAATTCGCACTATGTTAACTTTGGCATCTTCGTTTGATATGCTCACAAGAGTCGGGTAAACAATTGAATAATTGGTAGCACCGCCATTAAAAGTTGTTTTATTTTTTATGCTGAGAATTGGGCTTTCAGTAGTGCTCGCCTTTTCATCTCCTTCCGCTTCGTTTGATATGCTTGAATTAACGATGTTAGCCCCCTCAATAAACATACTAACACTCGCGGTTTTAAGGTAATGAATTCCTGTGTCATTATCATTTCTTATCACAGCAGAAAATGGCAATGTAGTGTTTCGTAGACTCACACCTAAATTAGAATTAGCATATCTCAAAGTGTGAATTAACTGAAATTCTCCAGTGGTAGGGTTCTCAATATAAAACCTTATAGCACCAAATCCCAAATACTGAAACGAAATCTGAAATACATTTCCTTTAGTGAAGTCTATGAAAGGCATATCCGCGCTTCCATCGCACGGTCATCCCAGACTGCTTGATTATAGCGGTAGCTAGCACCTCCTTTACAATGAAGAATATTCATTCCTTGATTATAACTTTTGTAGAAATAGAAGCCATCATTTAATCCACTATCTCCTATGCCGATAAATGAATAGTAGTCCTTAGTCTCATCTGTATTCCATAGAGCTGTGAAGCGAGTAAGTACACCCATACCCGTTCTGTATTTAATTCTTTTTTTGCTCACCAACTCCGCATTACTTGTCGCGTCTGCTTGAGTCTTCAACTCAGCCATATTGCTTGAAAATGAAACTGTGGATTTTGTTTCTGTCTTTGTTCATATTCGCGTATTAATAGTATAAGGAAAAATCTCCTGGACGACTGGTGTTAATTGACTAGTTAATGCTTCACCGAAAGCAGTTTTCATATTATTAGTTTCAATGTGTCCGTCATAACCGACCTTGACATTTATAAAGTCTCCGCCCGGATTTTGCGCTATCAAATTTCTCTGATGAGAGGACATCGTATATTATTGTAAGAAAAAAATAAATTAACTATCAAAATTAATTGTAAGTGCTTTTTTTCAAAAACCACTTACGATCTCAAAAACCTATCACCTAACTGGAGGGGATGCGGGGGCTTGCCCCTGCTAACTCATCAGGATTTCAATTCCCTTAACAGCAACGGTCCTTTGAAGAATAGCATAAGTATAATAATTCAATTGTGCTGCCCCCTCCGCACTCCATTTATACCGCCGTTCAGTGTCCAAGGACAAACCGGCCACTTCATATCCCTTTTCTTCTCTCTTGTCATAAAGCGGGCGGTTGTGGTCCCAGAAATCAACATGGAACCAGTTATATTTATACACATTAGAGTTCAAAATGGCAGACCCCTTAAGTTTTTCCTTCAAAAGCATATAGTCTTCATCGCGGGCGCAAGCGATATCAAACTGCTGAATTCTATTACTATCCAAAGTAGTGTAATAAGAAGTAATCTTAGACTGTGCTCGGTTATCGCAATCAAAAGCGGTGTTTGAAGTTTCAGTATTGTTAAATCCAGTTGTGTAAATTCTGCGAATTCTCTCACCCTGCGAGCGGTTCATCTTCAAAACGAATGACTGAGTGCCCGCCGCGAGATTAGTTTTCCAAGAGAGCGGGTATTCAGTCTTGAATGAAAAGCCTTCACCAGCAATCTTTTGTTGAACACCCAAGATAACATTAGGGTCGGTTTCAACGGCGAGAAATAAGTTAAGGTTAGTAATATTTGCGGGCTGTGCTGTAGCAGTCGCTCCTGCTCCAACACTAAGGGCATCAGTTCCATAAAATATAGTTTTCTTGGTTCCCTCCCACACAATCCTCAAATCAAGAATTTCATTAAAACCAATAGTCTTATCAATTTCAAAAATGGTTCCAAAAAGCATACCGAGAGGAATAGACACATTGACAACAGGAGTAGCGGTGTTATTGGCTCCACCTTCAAAATACTTCGCCTCTTCATACGAGACATTTACAACAGATGCAGCACCAGTTCCGTTAGCAATGAGCAAATCACTATGACGGCGAGCATTGATAGATGGTGGAGAAATTGCTCCCGCGATAGCATTACCATAAACATTCAATGTTGCTTGAAGATGACCGTCGGTATCAATACTTCCCGCAACTGTTGCAGCACTTGCTTGTTGGCCAGCATACACGGCTGCAGTAAAGGCGGTTGTAGCACGATTATCAGCATTACACTTTTGAAGCATAGCACCATAGCCAGACCCAGCCCCGTGGTTATCCAAAGCCATAAATCTATCATAAGAAATCTCAGGCTTCCATATCATCTTAGTGTAATTTCCCACGTGTTGAAGATTACACAGATACTGCCCGCTTCGACTTCGCAGTTCAATTGTCTTAATCATCGGCAGGCAGTCCATAGGAATTCGGTTATACCTTCCACCACCACCACCCGCATCTGGTGTATAGGTAAATCGCAACACAGATTTCGCAAGGTTCAAAGGACGAGTAGGAATTTCAAAAGTTGATTCAATTCCTCCCACGGTTGTAATCGGCACAGTCGCAAGACTCTCGCGGGCAGTAAGTTTGTTAAGTGAATACTTACCGCGGATAAGCTCGCTCTGGCTGTGTGTAAGTTCTCCTCCATATTGGACGGGCATTTTTTCTTTCTTGATTGTGGTTCTATATCTTGTAAATAGAAAAAAAATAAATAATTAAATTAACGCGATTTCAACAAATTAAAAAATGATGAAAATAAATCAAAATAATTCGTCTCGCGGTAAATCAATAATGTCATTACAACGCCGAGGCCGTTGAAGTTAATTGGTTGGTCGTTTTCGTCGGTTAAGTAAAACCTAAATACATTGTTTGAATTGGCGGACAGTCTTTTGCCGTACTCCGACCCGCTTCCATCGTAGATAACAGAGCCGAACGGGATTTAATTTGCCGTATATATTTCTTGAAGCACGTGGTTATCGCCTTCACCTACTAAATCCGACTGTAAATACAATGTTTTTTCACCCGTCAATATTATGACATTTGACGACCTCAGTGTATTATTAGTGAAGAAATAAGTAGAAGACCGCTCAAACCCCATAATTTCGTGGATGTGAGTTTCGTCGTCAAATACAAACCGCGGTTGAATTCCTAGGTTGCCCGCCACTGTAAACAATAACTTACCGTCTTCTGGGTCGGTGTTTGTGTTGTTTCTTGTTATTGTGCATGTGTAGTTGTTGGGGCTATCTGCGGTTAGCACTTCGGCCAGCTTATTTTTTAAGTTGTTTATCGAAAAGTTGCCCTCGGGTATCGTAATGATTGCCTCGTTGCCGTTCTCACTCAGAGTAAAAGTGTTGTAAGGACTTGCCACAGAGTAATACGACTTCGGCACATAGATATGTAAAATTTTACAATGTGTCGGATTGTCCAGCCCTCTTAAATCTAAAGAGTGTGTAAAGTCGCTGTCTGTGCCATTTATCCTATTTTTACTGTTTATGTAATAGATGTTAGAACTCCTGCCGCCCTTATACTCCATAGCACCTCCAAGTATATTATATATTCTAAAATATATTTTTATTTTACTGGTGGGTCTAAATAAATGTATCAAAACCGTACCCATTCTGTGATTTCAATTCCTCCGCCTCCTTCTCCTTCAAATCAGTCCATCCGCTAGCAAATTTAAAACGTGTTCCTTTTGCCCGCTCTAAAAGAAACCGCATTGAGTGCCATCCGCAGGTATCAGAGGAGTCGCTCTGTTGTTTTACTTGATTGACCTTCATTAATAAATAACTATCAGGACGGCTTTTATCTAACAGCTGTTTCATTTGTTGCTGGAAAAGTTCAGTCGGCTCATATTCTGCTAGCGGGTCATAAACTTCAACAGCCCTGTCTCCATTCAAAGAAATCCAAACTACTATCCAGTGCGAGCCTCCTTGATTATGGCGGTCTAAGTTCATTATGAAGCCGTATCGCTTTCTGCTTCCAGGGTTCAAAGTGTTGAGCTGGTCGCTGGGAACTGTGCCGAGAAACCACTTATGTTTTTTCATAATCTCATTTATTTCGTGCGTCATTAAACCGTCAACCCCGGGGGTGCGGGGGCCTGCCCCTGCTGTTCCATCTTGAGGAGCGACGGGTGGTGGTTGTGTGTCTGTTGTGGGTTGTGTATCTGGGGGTGGTGGTTGTGTGTCTGGGGGTGCGGGGGCTTGCCCCTGTGTCAGCTCAAATATTAGCTGTTTAGCCTCGGGTGAATTAGGTTTCTGCTGATCGGGGGGTGCGGGGGCTTGCCCCTGCGGTGTCTGGGGTGTCGTTGGTGGTTGTTTTGTCTGGGGTGTCGTTGGTGGTTGTTTTGTCTGGGGTGTTGTCTTTTGTTTCAAGTTTATCTAGTGTGTCCCAACCTTCATCAGGAGAAATTATTTTTTCTGTAAATTTTTGAGTGTACAACCATTGTTTCAATGTCTCTGAATAATTTTTCTTTTTACCTTTTGGTTTTACAATTTTAATATCAATGCCTGCTTTTATGAGTCTGGATACTACATCGTGATTTTTAGGTTTTCAAGTATTTTTTCGTTTTAATCTCATACCCTCTGTAAACATAGCATCAATAATTCTGTTTCTCTTTTCGTCTTTTAAATCTTTTGCTTGCTTGTTTACTTCATCAGTTATATCGATTATTCCGCTTGGAGATGATTTTAGTGCGTGTTTCTTTGGCGTTTTTTCTTCGGCAGGTGCTGTTAATAGTCCTTGCTTAGTTCTCCGTTCTGTCAGTAATTCCTTAATAAGTCGTTGCTCTTTCCTGAGTTCACGGTTCTTTTCTTCCTGTCTTTCCTTAGCATCCGCCAGTTCTCTTGTATGTCCCCTGTCCAACACCTCTTTTCTTTCCTTAGCATCGGCTATGTCTTTTCTTTCCTGCCTCTTCCTTTCCTGGTCTTTTTCTTCAACGTCCGCTTTCTCCTTCTTGTCTATAGCTTCTATCTTTTCATATTTCTCCTGCTTGAGTTTATCTAAGTGGTCTTGAATTGCGGTTCTCGTGTTCTGTTCAATCTCCGACAGGCTTTGAACTTTTTTCTTGTCTTCCCGCTTCGTCTTCGCCCTCTTTGCTTTTGGTTTGATCAAGTATTTCATAAATAGCTTAACAATTTGAAGCGTTGACAAGTCATTTGTTTTCTTTCCGAAGTTTAGATATGCTTGCTTACCCTTTACTTTGATATATGGCCGACCATCCTTTGTTCTGTATATCCTCGGCGGTCGTTGTTTAGGTTTCTTCCTCATTGTATATAAAAAAAATAATAGAAAGTTTAGTTTAATATTTAAAAGGGCAAGCCCTTTTGAACCCATCGCGGGGTTTTTGCGAGCAAAAAGCTCAACTCGTTGAGCATGTGTAGTGGGAGCAGGTTGCAAAGCTACGTTTGCAAAACGTACCCCTACTAAAATTTAAGTGCTCCACGGCCTCGTTGCTTACCGTATCCCATATCGCTCGCAACCTTTTGAACTTTGCCAGCAAAAGGAACGCCAACTCTATCCAAAGCTCCAGCGAAGCGAGAGATTGTTTTGTCCTTTTTCAAATAGTTATTAATATTCCTAAATGTATTTCCGACCTTTTCCCAATTTATTTTACCTCCCTTCTGCCCAGAACCCTTTTGTTTCTTGCGACCAGTTTTCTTTTTTCCGCCCGCCATTGTGCTTGAGTTTCTTGTTATTTTTCCGACTGTTGGAATGACTTGAACCCTTGTTGTTTTCACGACCATTATAATATATGAAAAAAATAATTAATAATAAATTACAAAAATCGTTTATTAAAATTTTGCCTCAGTTCGTCCGATACCGCATCAACATACAAAAAGTTAAACCTCTCTTTCGTCGCCTCGTGATATTTTTCAATGAAGTAGTCGAGGTCGTAGCCGAGGTCCAGATGCTTATACACGAGCTCTATTTTATCAACGCTCTGACCAGGAAAAATAAGAAGGTAGTCTAGCTGTTTAATTGCCTCAGGTCGCAGGTCGTTAAGATACTGCGAGCTCATAATCACCTTTGACTTGTAGTGTCTATTTTTTTTCAACAGGTCGCTGACGGACTTATCCCTCAAGCCTGAGCCGAGGTCATCTAAGACAAAAACAACTTCTGGTGTGATGTATTTGCTCGGTCTCGGGGGTTTATCTTCTCCATCCTTTTTCTTTTCCTCTTTTCCGAAATATAAAAACTTCGGCTTCTGTTCCTCTTTACCGTCCTGTACAATCTCTCCTTCTTCTTGCTCCTCGTCTGGCTTATTAAGTTTGTCTAACTCGTAATCAGTCACACTGTAGCCATCAGTTTTCAAATATGTGTATATAGCCATCGAGTTTCCCTTCTTCTTGAAGTGCTTAACCATTTCTTTGTAGATGTGGTCCTTGTGTATCGTGCTGGCTATAATAACAATGCGGGTCTTTTTGTCCGTCGTTCGTTTCAGGATTTCAAACAGCGCGGTCGTCTTGCCGCTCTTCTTGCGAGCGAGAAGAAAAATATTGGCGTACGGCTCATCAAATAACTTATATCCTTTAGCCGACTTGTCTCCATCTCCGTTTTGCTTGACTGGTCTAACTCGTATATCGTTAATTTTTTCCATCACTCTATATTTTGTCAACCGAGAAATTCTAAGCAAATAAAAATTCTTCCAGCTAGCTGGTCAGTCTCAATATTACCGCTGTATGTTTTAAGTACTTTAAAAGTGTATTGTCCGTCGGTCCATCCGATATTTCCAAGATTATAACCGAGATTTGAAATGTTTGCCATGGTGCTGTCTGCGAATGTGCCAATAATCCCGATGCGGTCCATATAAAGGATTTTTGTTTTAGTCTCGGCTGAATTGTTCATGTAGTGGATAAACTTAACATTCATTCTAGTCGGTGTAAAGTTCATTTGAATGTTTTTGTCAAATGTCTTGCTACCATTAACCCCTCCAACAAAATCATTACTTAGAAAAATAATCTTCTGGTATTTGAATTCACTCATACTATATTGTGTATAATATATTATGTTATTAATATTATTATTTGTGTGCTCCGTGTTAGGTCGGACAGCCTGTGATTTCTATTCCCGGGTCAGTGAGAAAAAAAATGAATCGTGTCTTTATTGTATTCAAAAAGGAATAGAAACAAAATTTACATGCGTTTATAAGCCGATGAGTGATTGGTGTGTTAGTTTTGATGAAGCTATTCCGCTAATATACGCCAGCGACAGTTCTTGGTATAAAATACATTTGTATGAATGCTAGTAGGGGCAAGCCCCTACGACCCCGCTTTGGGGTTTGAAAGGGATTTCCCCTTTCATTTCTTACTTGAAGATGGCGATGGAAGGCATATTCTAATCAATAGTGTTAAAATACTGACGTACGTGTTAGCAACCTCACAAGGTAAGTTCTTTTCAGACAGCCTCACGATACAAAGTGTGATGATGGCGATAATGATACCCATTTGAAATAAGTATTTAATAAGTCGGCTGTCAGTTTTTCGCTTAGTCATACAGCAGTCCCAGTTGTCTTCGTATTCGTGGTCTAATTTTTTTTCTTCCTGCTTAATTTGGACGTCTAGCACGCGGTTCTTCAACTCTGGCGTCAGTTCGCCGCCATCTACTTCTATGACTGGCGGTGGTGGGTGTAATCTACGGGGCATTGGGTGGAAATACGACTGCTCTAATTTCTGCTAATTGGTTTGCTTGGTCTTGTAGTATATTAAGTAAAGTTTTATTTTCTTTTTCCAAATTAACTACTTTTTCTGATAAATGTTGAAAAGCACTAATTAATACTGGTATAAAATCTTGGTATGATACTCCTTCTATGTTTCCTCCGCCGTCATTCGCTTTTATCCCGCTATCTGATACAAAATCTGGAAACACTTCTTTAACATCATCAGCGATTAACCCAAAGTTCTTTTTTTCTTTCTTCTCATCCGTTTTCCAATAATATGAACAGCAGTTGATTTTTAGTAGTTTCTCACAGCAGTCGTGGCAGTCTAGTGTATTAATATCTGATTTTAGTCTTCTATCTGAACTAGCTGACCAAGATGTCGCACCTGAGTTCAAATAAACATAACCAGAATGAGGGTCGTTAGCATTTGTAGAAGTCCAAGCATATAAACTTCCACCACTATTACCGAGATGACAATAAGTTGAACCCCCATCCGCTTTCATAACTATTTGTGTTTCGGTAGGATAAGTAGGTCTTGGTCTGATAATTACATACCCATTCGTGCCGATTGTTATGTAAATATCGCCGTTTGCTGTTATTGATCCTTTTGTCCATAAATTCCCATCGCTCCCTCTCAACGACATTAAAGCAACATCACTTGCATTTTCCCACACAAAACCGTGGGTCTTGTCAGCACCAGATCTAAATCTTACGGCATAACTACTAAATCCATTTCCTGCTGGTGCCGTTCCTGTTCCACTTAATGCTCTATTAGCGCCATATAAATCACCCAGCCTGGATCAGTAATATCCCAAATATATATTCCTCTGGTGCTTCCTCCATTTGTTCCTCCTTGAATGGATATTTTCGCCCCACTGGTATTCGTTGCTGATGTTAGTGTGCCAGTGTATGTGATCCCCGCATTTGCCGTTAGTAATCCACTCGCAGTTAATGTTGTTGTTGATATACCCGCATTTGCTGTTATTAATCCACTCGCAGTTGCCGTTGTTGTTGATATACCCGCATTTGCCGTTATTAATCCACTCGCGGTTGCCGTTGTTGTTGATATACCAGCACTAGCCGTTAATGTAGTTCCTGTTATGGTTCCACCGCTTGTTATGTTATTTGAATTCGTATCCAAAGCACCATAAAACCGCATACCGCCCGCATTGTTAAAACGGACAATGTCGGATGAAGCACTTTTATTATCCAAAAGTTTTGAAATATAAAGTCCCGCACCTTTTACATCAAATGCTACATTCGTGAATACATAACCTCTTTGGTCAGCGGTTCCGCTTGTAGCAGTGTTTAAAGTAAATAAGAAATATTGAAAATTACCTGATGTCTGTGAAAAGAATATATCTCCTCCATTTTGGTTTAATATCCTCGCCCCATTATATGTTATATTTCCGCCATTAGTGATATCCACATTATTAAAATCCGCAGTGTTTGTTAGAGTTAGATATTTTATCTCTGTTCTCGTTCCATTGAATGTTTTAATTCTCGTTATTGTTTGGTCTCCTGTTAGTTTTACATTTTGCCAGTCCAATGTGTCCGCATACCCTTTTGTCGCTCCGTCCGTCGCTAATGTCGGAGTTCCAAGGTTGGCTATTTTGCTACTATTACAATCTAGCCCCGAAGCATTTACCCAACCGACAATTACCCCATCAATAATGAAACTTATTTTTTTCGCATTTATTTCAAAGTTGTAATTTACGCCCGTGCCCATGTCAAGGCATCCGATAGTTCCTATATTGGCTGTGGAGTTAAAAACCACAAATGTTCCTTTTGTTGTTGCGTTCGTTGAATTTCCAGTTATTTCAAGGGCACTGCTAAATGTCTTAACTCCTGCTATGTTTGGTTTCCTGATGTTCTAACCGCTGAAGTATCAAGGACAGAAACATCCACACCATCAACCAGATTTACATTTGTTATACTCTGGCTTCCCATATTTAGTCCGCCATTCGCTGTTATCGCCCCACTCGCCGTTAATGTGGTTGTTGATACTCCCGCACTTGCGGTTATTACCTTTGAAGCCTTAACCTCTCCATTGTTAATCCTGAATAATTCTGTCGCCGCACTATGATAAAATACGTGGCTATCGTTAGTATTCACATTATACAGCAAAGTGTTGCTGGCAACACCAAACCCAAGAAAAGCAGTTGTTGATGGTGTTCCTCCGTCCCATAAGACTAATTTATTGTTCGCGAGTGCTTTTCTATCAATTAAAACACTTTTGCCTGCTCCTACTACCACATTGTCGCTCGTTGTTAATGTTGTTGTTGTTATCCCCGCATTTGCTTTGATTTCACTGCTAAATGTTTTAATTCCTGCTATGGTTTGGTCTCCTGTTAGTTTAACGACTGCGGTATCAAGAGCAGAAACATCCACACCATCAACATTACCGACATTTGTTATGTTAAATCCTTCCATATTTAAACTGCCCGTCATAGCCGTTGTGCCATCCTTTGCCAGTTTCGTATCAGTATATGCTTTTGTTGAAGCATCGCCGTCATAGAATGGTGCTGGAAGTCCGCTGATCGCTGTTGTGCTGTTAAAATTTAAAACATTGCCAGTTAATGTTATTCCACTCCCCGTGGTAGAAGCGAGTGTTATGGACGAACCAACAATGCTTAGTGGATAGCCCGTTGCCCCACCTGCCTCCGACGAATAAATAGAACCCGTATTATTGTTGTAATTGAAGAATAACTTACCTGTATTTAATGGATTGAATCTTTTATACCCAAATAAGTAGTAAATATTTTATTCCCTGTTATGGTTTGGTCTCCTGTTAGTTTAACTACAGCACTATCAAGGGCAGAAACATCAATACCATCAACATTACCGACATTTGCTACATTAAAACCTCCCATATTCAAATCCCCTATCATCATAGCGAGACCATCTAATCTTACAAATGGAGAGTTTGTTTTACGCCATTGCCCCGTGCTATAAATTAGCAACTGATTATCTGCGGGTGTGCCTGTAATTAAAACATCGCTGTGTGTATTAATTGAGCCGTCTGCTGACACTTTATCATTATTGTCTTCGTGCTCTGATATCCAAGTATCAACATCTTTTGTATTTAGTAAATTGACTCCTGTTATGTTCAAATTACCGCCCATACTAATATTGCCGAATTCATCAACATTTATCAGAAAGGTTTTATTTACCCAGTTTATTGAGTTATATGTGAGATAACTATTGGTGGCTATTGGAGCGGTTATGACCACATCTGTGAGTGTATCAATTGAGCCAATGGTTGTATTCCTCCATTTACCATCCACATCATTATAAGTTAAGTATTGCCATCGTTGGTGCGGATATGTTAGTGTCTATCAAATTGTATAGACTGGTTTGGTGCGGATTACTTGTATTGCTTCTGTGTTGAGTTGAGGCTTTAACCTCGTCATTGTCCCTTACTCGTTGCTCTGTGTAGTATAAATTTTTTCCTTCTTTAATGTCTGTTGTTGATTTGGTAGCTAGTCTCGCATCAAATCGTCCGTCAGTGTAATAAAGATTTACAGGGTCAGCATCTTCTGGCACCCTATCTGTATTAAGACCTACTATGTTCGTGTTCGTTAAATCAAGGTTAAGTATGTCGAGCGAGTCGCAGGTTAAGTCATTCAAACCCAACAGACTTTTGAATTGACTCATTGTATATTTGTTAAAAAATCGTTTATTAATAAAAACTAAATAATATTATTTTGTATATTAATATAATCAAGTCATAAAATGCCGAGAGGTAATAGAGAGGTCGCGATGAAGAATCTTGAAAAGGGTTGGGAGGCAAAGAAGAACCAGGCTAAGCAGAGAAAGATTGAAAGGGCGAGGGAACTACTTGCGGAGGAAGAGGCTAAGAATGTGAAAGAAATGACGGATGAACAGCGGATGGACCACGTGGTTAAGAAGCAGTTGGCTAAAAATATGATAAGGATCCGTACAGTGCCTGCCGCTACGGGCGGTCCTGCCGCCTGCCGGCGCCGGGCCTCCTGGGCCCGGACGACGACCCGGACGCCCTGGTGCGAAGCAGCCCCGCGCGCGAGCTGGTGTGCCCCGGGGGACCCCTGCTGCGCGCGCAGTACTGGTACGCGCCGAGCCAGGCGTGGGCGGACGCCTACTTCGCCGGCATCGCCGTCCCGCGGGGCCTCGCCGACCTCGCCGTCGGCGCCGTGCCCGAGTGCTACTACCTGTTCCCGTTGGCGGGCTGGCCCTTCCGGCCGGGCGCCCGGCCCGTCCCGCTCACGGCGGCGGCGGTCTGGTCGGTGCTGGCCGCGGCCGCGAACCTGTGCGCGCAGGTGCGGGCGGCGGCGGACGAGTTCGAGTGCGCCTTCCCCTTCCGCCGCCAGGCGGCGCCGGGCTTCTGTGGCCTGACGCCCGAGGTGCAGCTGCCGTGCGGGCCGGGCGGCGCGCCGGTGGTGTGCCGGGCCCGCGACGACGGCGGGGGCTACGCGTGCGAGTCCACCCTGGCCGGGGGCCTGTTTACGCTCGCGCGCCAGGACGTGCCGCCCGGCGCGCTGCGGGCGGGCTGCGCGGTGCTGCGGTCCTACTGCGAGGCCGGCCGCGACTACCAGTGCGGCTGGCCGCTGGCGCCGGCGCCGGCGCCGGCCTTCTGCGCCGCCGGCCCGGCGTGGCTGAGCGCGCGCTGCTCCGCCGGCGCGCTGTGGTGCGACCCGGCCGGCGCTGACGGGGCCGGCTGCGTGCCGGCGTGCGCGGCCGGCGCCGAGGGGCTACCGGCCGGCCTGCTGGTGGCCTGGCTCGCCGCCAGCCGGGCCGCCCCGGGCACGGAGGACGAGGACGACGCGTGCTTCGCCGCGGCCTTCTGGAACACGTCGGCCACGCCCGCGCTGCTGGCCCGCTACCCGTGACTGGCCGAGGGCCCGGACCTGCGCGCACGGGCCGGCGAGGCCCTATGCGACGCGTGCCTGGCGCCGGCCGGCGGCGGCGGCGGCACACCGCCGGCCCCGCGCGTGAGCGTGGACTGGTGCCCGTTCGCGTGCAGCGTCGTCAGCGCCTTCTCGTGCCTGTACCACGCGCTCGAGTGCCGGGCCGACGGCCCGCGCACGTACGAGTGCTGGTCCACGACGGACCAGCTCGTGTGGTGGGCCCGCGTGGTCGGCGCCGACGTCGTGGCCCGCGCGGCCGACGCCGGCGACTGCGCGCCGCTGTGGCTGCTCGGCGAGTACAGCCTGTGCCGTCCGCCCCGGCCGCGCTGCGCGGACGCCGCGGTGGCGCCCGTGCTGACAAACGCGCGCGCCTGCTTCTACGTCGTCGAGTCGGAACAGCTGTACCTGGCGCCCGGCGAGGTGGCGGCCGAGTGCGGCGGGCCCGCGACCGAGGCCGTGCTGGCGGGCCGTTGGGTCGGGGCCTGCGGGCCGGGCGCGGCGGCCGGGGTCACGTGCCTGCTGGGCGAGCGGCAGGGCGTGGACGGCGCCGGCCTGCCCCAGGCGGGGGCGTCGTGCGCCTGGGGGCAGGGGCGGGGCTCGTGCTCGCTGCCGCTGCCCTCCGCGGTCCTGGACGCCGCCCGGGGGGCCGCCGCCCGCGCCGAGGCGTGCACCCGGCTCGTGGCCTGGTGCCAGGCCCCGGACGCGCGCGGCCCGCCCGCCGCCGTGGACTTGGGCCGCGGTTGGCCGGCGGGCCCGCTCGACGGCGGCCTGCGCACGTACCTGGGCCCCGACGGGCTGCCCCTGAGCAGCAACCGCAGCGGCTGTCCGGCGCTCGCCCGCCCGCGGCCGGCCCCGGGCTGCCCGGCCGGCCTCAATGTGTCGTGCGGGGCCCAGCTGTGCCAGGCGGCGCTGCCGGCCCAGCCCGTGGCGGCGGACGCGGGGTGGTGGCAGTGCGTCCGCGCCCACCCCTGGGTTCGGCCGGCCTCGCTGGCGTTCGCGTGCGGCCCGTCACGCGTGGTGTGCGAGGCGGCCCCGAACTCGACGTACTCGTGCCAAGCGGCGGCCGACGCGCCCTTCCGGCTGCTCGAGTGCCGCCCGCCCGGGTGGTGGCTGCTGCGCCAGCCCGGGGACCTGTGCCAGCTGCTGCTGCGCGCCTGCCCGTCGGACCCGCCGCCCGCGTCCGCCCAGCCCGGGCTGGGCGCGGACGGCACGTGCGCCCGGAACGCCGACGGGGCCTGGGCCCCGGCCCCGGGCGCCGTGGCGGCCTGGCTGAACGCCTCGCGCTGGGGCGTGAGCCTGTGCCGCCCGGCCGTGGGGGCGTGGCCCGGCGGCGGTTGGCGCTCGCCGCCCGGCTGTGCCCCCCAGCCCGGGCTGGGAGGCCCCGGCGCGGCGGCGGTGGCGCCGGGCTGGGCGGCGGTGGCGGACGGGGTGGTGGGCGCGTGCGGCGAGCTGGCGGTCCGTTGCGTGCCGCAGGACTTCTGCCGCGGGGTGCAGTGCTTCGCCGACTGCGAGGCCGCAGACACGTGCGCGCTCACGGGGCTGCCGGTCCTGCGGGGCTCGGCGCGCTGGCTCGCGGCGCTGGAGGAGCGGTGGCTGGCCGGGCTCGCGCGCGGGGCCCCGCCGGGCCAGGACCCGCCGCCGCCGCCGCCCACGGTGGCCTGCCTGGCGGGCTGCTGGCTGCCCGCGGACGCGCTGGCCGACCCGTGCTTGCTTGACGACTCGTCGCAGCCCGCCGGGGCCGCGGGGGAGGTGGGGGCGGACGGCTGCCTGCGCGCCTTCTACCTGCAGTCAGTGCTGCGCTGCGGGACCACGGACGTCGAGTGCCAGGCGCTGGACGGGCCCCTGGCGCAGCGCCTGCCCCCGGCGCTGCGGGACGAGCTGCCGCCCGGCCGGGCGCCGGGGTGGCTGTGGTGCCAGAGCGTGGCCGGGCCCGGGGCCACTGCCAACGTGTCGTGCCTGGCGCCCGCGCGGGGCCTGGCCCTGGCCCGCGACCGCTGCCAGTTCCTGGCGCGCGCGTGCGCCGGCCACGCGGGCCAGCTCAGCTGCGCCGAGGGGTGGGCCCGCGACGCCTGGACTGACCCCTTCTGCACGAGCCGGGCCCGGCGCAGCGTGGCCGCCGACCCCTGGAGCAGCTCCAGCCTGGTGGGCTGCGACTGCGGCGCGCACTGGTCGCCCGACGGCCTGGCGCTGCTGCCGCGTGTGCTGCGCGACGCCAACTGCTACGCGGCGCAGTCGTCGTTCCAGCTGACCCCGCCGCTCAGCGACCTGGCGGCCTGCGCGGCAGCGCGCGACCCGGGCCCCGGGCTCACGTGCCGGTCGCGCGGGCTCGTGTCCCCCGACGAGTTCTTCCTGCTCTGGTTCGCGCCGCACTGGCCGGCCGTGCGCGAGCGCGGCCTGCTGCTGGAGCACTACCTGCGCGGCACGGAGCAGTGGGGCTCGCTGCCGCCGGCGCCCGACGCGGGGCTGGCGCGCTTCCTCCGCGGGCTGTGGGCCTGGGGCGGGGCGCCCGCCGCCAGCGCGCTCGTGTTCGCCGACGTGCTGCGCGCCGAGGCCGGCGGCCTGCGGCGCGCGCGGCGCTACTGGTGCCTGGGGGCTGCCGACGACGGCGGCGCCGTGCCCGTGTGCGCCACGCGGCCGGGCCAGGGCCTGCCGCTCTGCACCATCCACTGCCCGCCCGGCCAAGTGCCGTTCGGGGCGAACGGCACCGGCCCCGTGGGTAACGGCACGGCGGGCGAAGGCGCGGTGGGCACGCGCTGCTGCCCGCCGGCGGCCGGCGGGCCGTGCCGCGACCTGGCGCCGCCGCCCGCGCCCGGCTGGGCGTACGCGGAGCAGCGGGACTGGTGCTGGCTGCAGGTCCCGGGCCTCGAGCGCGGGCCCTTCCGCCTGCCAGGGGACGGGGAGTGGGCCCTGGCGCCGCACCCCTGGCGCGGGGCGCGCGCCTGCCGACCCAACCTGTGGGCCGAGCGGACGGCCTGGGCGGAGCAAGTGCTCGGCGCCGCGTCGGCGTTCGAGGCGCCCGATTCGGCCCTGGTCCGCTGCCACGGCGACGTGCGCTGCCACGGCGTGGTGTTTGTGGCCGACGGCGGTACCTTCTACAGCGACCGCCCCCTCAACTTTCCGCTCGCCTTTTTGCAGGAGCACGACCCCGGCCGCCGCCACGCCCACGCCACGGACCGCGGGGGGCGCTACTTCTTGCACCCGGTGCCCGACGACGCGCTCGAACTGGAGGGCGACCTCCTGGTGCGCCCGACCGGCCTGTTCCTCTCGCTGACCCGGACGCTGGACCGGCGCCTGAGCCAGCGCTGCGACCGCTTCGGCTGGTCGCTGGACACGCCCTGGGCGGCCCACGACCGGCGCCCGGCCACCCGCGCGCGTGCGCTCGTGGTCCTGCGCGAGCGCTGGCGTGCCCTGCAGCGCGAAGCCGGCTGGTCCGCCCCCGACGACCAGCTGCTGGCGCTGCACCAGAGCGGCGGCTGCGCCGGCTGGCTGGCGCAGCTCTGCCCCGGGCGGCCGCCCGCGGGTGGCACGAACCAGTCGGTCGGCGCGGGGAACCAGTCGGCCGGCGCGGGGAACCAGTCGGCCGGCGCGGGGAACCAGTCGGCCGCCCCCCCGCAGTCCACTGCTCCCTGGCCGGGGTGCACCGCCGTGGACGCCGCGTGCGCCGCCACCGCCCGCGCCGTGCTGCCGGGGCGCGAATCCCTGCGGAGCTACGACGCGGCGCGGTAAGCGCTCAAGTACTACCGGGCGCTGCACACGCTCGTCACCAGGCCGGGCCTGGCCGGGTTCCGGGCCTTCCGCAGCGCCGAGCTCGAGGACGACGACCTCCGGAGCACGGGGGCGGGGGAGGACACCTACCGCGCCGAGGTGCGGCGCTGGTTCCTGGCCTGGGACCTCGAGCGCGAGGCCGTCCGGGACGCGCTGCTCGTCCGCCACGAGTATGAGGCACGCCGCGCCCGGGCGCGCCGCTGCTACGAGGCGCCGGCTGCCCCCCTCGCGCCGCCGCGGGCTGCCACGGCCTGGCTCCTGCTCGAGCCGCCGTGCCTGGCGCAGTGGGGCCTGCCGGCCGGCTGCCGCACGTCCGAGGACGGCCTGGCGGGGGGGGCGCCGGCGTCCGACCACTGCGGTTTCTCGGCGGACGGCGCCCGCTTCTGGCCGGGCGAGGAGGAGCTGGCGGCCGTCGTGGCGCAGACTGACGCCAGCGCTGGGGCCAGCTCGCCCTGGGCGCGGTTCCGCCGGGGTACGCACCCCCTGGCGTTAGCCGAGGTGGAGCCGCACGAGCTGCTGCGTTACCACGCGCCGCGCTTCGTGGGCGGCCTGGCCGTCGCGGCCGTGGTCGGGCCGGGCGTGAGCGCCAGCTACGACCTGGGCTGGCAGGGCGCCGCCGAGTACCTGCACGCGGACCCGCTGCCGCTGTGCCGGCCGGACGTGCTGGGCCCGCGCCAGCCCTGCGCCCGCCTGGCCCCGGACCGCGCCGCCGCCTGGTTCGGCTATCTGGCCTGGCGCCAGTGGGTGCTGCTCGAGGCCTTTACGCACGGCGAGGCGCGCCTCGCCCCCGGCCAGCCCTTCTGCGACCGCCTGGACCTGCCGCTGTGGCGCACGGAGCCCGTGCTCGCGCTCGGCGCCTCGCACGCCTGCGCCGTGCCCCTGTGCCCGCTGCCGCTGGCCCCGGGCTTCGACTGGGCCGCCTGGTGGGCGGGCTCGACCGCGCCCGACGTGCCCGAGGCTGCCCTGCGCCGCGACACGACCCAGACCCCCTGCGGCTGGAGCCGGGGGGTGTGCCTGGCCGGCCCGGGCCGCTGCGAGTGCGACCCGTACTTCCAGACCCGGCCCAACACCGAGGTCGTGAACCTGGTGTACTCCGCCGACGGCCGCGCCCGCGTGCCGCGCTCGTTGCGCGAGGACGCGTGCGGCGTCGACGTGCGCCAGACCTGTTACAGCGACGCGCTCGGCGCCGACACTGCCTGCAACCACCCCCACGGCGAGTGCGTGCTCGCCTTCGCAGCGGGCCAGGAGCGCACCACCCGGTGCCGCTGCGGCGGCTACGCCAGCACCGACGACGGCCGCCCGTGCTTCGAGCTGGAGGAAGACGACCCTCGGTATTGCACGGCGTTGCCCGCCCAGGGCTTCGTGGACAACGGCTACACCAGCTACCCGGGCGGCTACCCCGCCTCCTGCACCGTCCCGCCCCCGGGCTGCTACTACGCCGCCGAGGGCCGGGCCTGCCAGCGCGCCAGCGCCCGCGCCGCCGACCGCCGCGAGTGCTTCAGCTGCGTCCTGCCCCGCCTCAACCTGCGCAGCACGGCCGGCCAGGCCACGGGCCAGTGCCAGGCCACCGCAGCGGGCGGGCCGCCCCGCTGCGCCTGCGAGCCGGGCTTCTTCGGCGCCTACTGCGAGTACGTCACGGTCGACGAAGGCTGCTTCAGCTCGCGGCTCGTGCGCGAGGGGCGCAGCGACTGTGCCTGGAACTGGTACCTGGGCCAGTGGGAAAAGCTCGGCGAGTCCAACATCGACGCCGACCTGCTCGTCCCCGGCTCGCGCCTCTTCCCGCAACGCCAGTGCGCCCTGCCGGCCTGCTCCGGCCGCGGCTACTGCGTGCAGGAGCGGGCTTTCCCGGACCTCGCGCACGACTTCGACGCCCTGCCGCCCCTCGGCGGCTTCAGCTACCGGGTGTACCCGTCGCAGCTGCCCTGCTACGCCGACAACTACCGCGCCGAGGCGGAGGCCAACCGCACCAGGTACGCGCGCTCGCTGGCGCAGCGCTGCGTGTGCGAGCCCGGCCGCGGCGGCCGTTTCTGCGAGCGCCGGCCGTGCGCGCCGGCCTGCCACGAGTCGGCGGCGTGCCTCGAGGACGTCGGCGGGCCGTCCTTCTGCGTCTGCCCCCGGGACGGCCTGGGCGTGTGCCTGCGGGCCGAGAACAGCACCTGCCGCTGTTACAGCGAACGCCACCCGGAGCTGGCCGAGCGCGCGAGAACGTGCGGGGCCAGCACGCGCAGCCGGCTGGTGCGGAGCCAGGCCGGCGCCTGGCGCTGTGAGTGCCTGGCCGGGTTCGAGTACGCCGCGCCCGCCGACGGCTGTGTCCCGCTGCCCGCCGGCCCGGCCCCCAGCCCGACACCCGGCCCAGCCGGCGGCAGTGCCAGCGGCAGCCCGCCGCCGGGCGCAACCCCTTCCTTCCTGTCCTCTCCTTGCCAGGATTAAAGGAGCTCGCAACCCCGCAGCAGGATGTCAAGCCCCGGCAGCAAGCCGCAGGCCTGCGGCCAATGTAAGATTGAGTCTCTGCTGGCCCAGCACCGAGACGCGTACACTGCCACGGGAATCGTATCTATAGTCTTGGCCGAAAAGAAAAACTCGACGCGCGTAGTTCTGATCGGAGAGCGCCATGTTGACCACGACGAAGTGTTGGCAGACGCACAAAAGGCCGCGGTCGCCGAGTTGTTAAAAGCGCTGGTGAAATGGTCACAACGGGGCAGTACTAAGCAGTGGACGTTGATCTACGAACAGTAGGATGCCAACATACAGTTGCGGTCGCAGACAATTGATCTGTCAAGCCCCGAGTTCAGCGACGTTCCCTTCTGCCTTGACGCAGGCCTTTGTAGTCTGACAGCCTCCGTCGCCAAAATACCCAGATTCTCGTCCGCGGGCCTACAGCTAACCAGGGGATTCGCTAAAGCAGAGCAGGCGAGCTTGCTACCTGGTGACGCTCGGTACCTGGCCAAGACGTACCAAACTACGAATGGTGCTGAAGAAGCCAAGACGTTCACCTGCTTCCATAGCTTGGGCAATATACCATTTAGATTGTTTAACCCCCGGGCAAGGCAAGATTCCCTGGCTATGCTCGAGTATTGGGAACGATGGACAGGCGGCGTTAAGCCCCGACATTCTCCGGAAGACCTGGCAGCGACAGCGATGGTCGCACGCGGCGAATTCAGACATTCCGTAGAAGCCTGGGCCGAGGCGTTGCAAAACCTCGAGCAGAGAGAACGAGTCCGCCTACTGATAAGTCTGCGCCGAGCCGCGACAGATCTAAAGCAAAAAGCAACCAAGGCTAGGGACGCAGATACTTTGTACCTGGAGGTGTGCAATCTGGTCCTAGAGGTCTATACCGCGGCGTCCGTGCTGCGGTGCAAGCAACCCGCGCTCGTCTATACGGATGCTGAACACACCGGGTCCATCGTCAAGCTGTTGGAATCGAGTGGTCTGCTAACTGTGATCGACACGCTGCCAGTCCGGCGCCAAGAATGAGTATCCGGGTGTGTCAGGGTGAGCCACGAGTGAGCCACGAGTGGTCGTGCGGGAGGCCAGCTGTCGGCCGCGGGCCCGGCGTGCCAGTGTCCACCAGTCGTGGTCGGCCCGACCCCGAGGCTTGGCAGCTCTTATTAAACCCAGTCAATTTGCGCCGTGGTGCTACGCACGGGTACAGAATTTTTTATAACCCCTGGGCAGGGCCGTGCCGGCACTAGGCGGCGAGTTCGGTGATGGTCACCAAGGTCTGTCGGCCGGGGGCCGTCATGTAGTTGTTGGCGCCCTGCGTGGTGCCGTTCACCTGCAGCCACATGCACCACCCGGCCGGCACATCGAGTACGTCCGCGAGACTGAGCGAAGCGCCGTCCCCCCAGGCGGTGGCGCCGTCCCCGCGAGCACTCGCGGCTAGCCAGCCCGGCCCCTGGTAGAACGAGGGGTCAGGCGGGCCGGCCCAGTCCGAGAGACCAAAGCCCGCCTCAAACGCAAAGCCGCCCGGGTTGACGGGGTTCCGCAGCGCCAGCTGCGCCGTCAGTAGCCAGCGCCTGGTTGTCCCCCACGCGTTGCACCACCTCGTGTAATTGCCCGCCGACCAGGTAGAGTAGGTGATGCGCCCCGCGGTCGGGGCCACGAGCGGCGTGTCACTGACGAGCACCCCAGCCGCCACGCCGGGCGTGAAGGTTTGGACAGCCGTGGACCCCCACTGGCCGGCTGTGAAGGTGACCGCGTCGATAGCCCCCGCGCTGTCGAGCTGCAGCAGCCGCGCCTGTGGGGGCAGCGACGAAGGCAGCAGCAGGTTGAAACCGCCGCGGCTCGCGATCGTGCTCGAACCCACGCGCAACAGCTGCTGGCTCTGCGCGATAGCGTAGTCGACGTACGCCCTGTTGACGACGCGCGTGGGCTCGGACGGCCACGCTATTTCTTCCCAATCAAAACGCACTTGCTTGATCAGACAAGGGTGCTTCAGCGTCGGAAATCCAGTCAAGACCGCGTTAGTGACAAAAATAGTCGGCACGAGCAACTCCACGTATCGAGCGGTGGCCGCGGTGGCGGGCTGCAGTGCATACCAGTACGCCGTGCTGCCAATCCACGTGTACGCGCTATCCTGTGCATGCCACACACTCCAGTCGACGCCATTGGATGACGTGGCGGCGTACCAAGTGGTGGGCGCACCGTAAAAAGCCAGGCCCAGACCAAGGTTTCTAACTTCTGCTTTGAGGTAGTAACGCCGAAGCAGCACGGTCTGTCCAAAGTCGAGGCGGAGCCACTCGCCGGTGTAGTTGGTGCCTGAGTACAGCCTCGTGGCGTTGGACAAGTAGGCCAGTGACCTGTTCCAGACCAGTGCCGAGGACCAGTAGTTTTCGATCGGGGCGCCCGTCACAATGTGCCACGTGGTGCCGAAAGCCCCGAACGCGTCTCCCTCCCGCGTAGCCTTGCCCGTGAAGGTGGTGCCGGTAGTGACAGTCGCAGAGGACGCGGACGCGACGAGCGGGGCGGGGGCCGTGTTGTTAGTCATGTTCAGGCTCGCGTTCACAAACACCGTCTGGTTCGGCAGGGAGGCCGGGAGCGGCAGGCTGTGCGCGTCCAGGGCATTGACGTGGGCCAGCATTGCGGCCACGGTGGCGGCGCCCAGCTGGGCCGTCGTCACTTGGTGCGGGTTGTTGTAGTCGGCCAGGTGCGTCGGGCACACGCTCTGGCAGTCGGGCGGCGGTGGAGTGTGCGCGCTCAGGTTGTTGACGTGGGCCAGCAGCGCCCCCACGGTGGCGGCGCCCAGCTGGGCCGCGGACACTTGGTGCGGGTTGTTGCAGTCGGCCAGGTGCGCCGGGCACACGCTCTGGCAGTCGGGAAGGTACGGGCACAGCGCGCTGCACCGGAGCGCCAGCAGCAGCAGCCACCAGGGCCACCAGGCTAAGCTCGTTAGTGGCATGGCTAGTGCTTGGTCGGGGTGTGCTGGCCCTGGCCACCAAATTTTAGGCTGGCTTTTCTGCAAAGGGCGGCTCGCGACGCGCACAACCAGCCCAGGCGGCGGCGGCGGGGAGGCGGCGGCGGCGCCGCTTCCTTCCCCTGCCCGGCCCCCCCCCCCCCCCTCCCCTCCTCCCCCTCGCCTCCCTGCCCGGCACCCTCGGGCCCGGGCCACGCCGGCGCGGGCGGCCAGGCGGCCCCGCTGTCCACGCCTCCCCCCCTCCCGGCACTGGCGCCACTCCCGGCGTCGTCGTCGTCCCACGGGCACCCCGCACAGAAAAGCTCTCGCTCATGTCGGGGGCCGACCAGGCAGGGGGCGCCGCGGAGCAGACCAGACAAGTGCAGTGCGCCGCGTGCACGGGGGCCTGTGTCGTGCTAGCCTCGGCGCTAGAGGTGTGCTCACAGTGCCGGCGAGCGGAGCTGTACCTCTGCCCGCACAAGGGGTGCTTTGCCGACGTGTGCTTCGAGTGTGGCCTGCTGACACGGCCGCACGTCTGCCTCTCGAAATGCCTCACCGGGTGTATAGCCGGGCCGCCGGGCCCGGCGCGGCGCTGGCAGGGTTGGCGAGGAGCGCCCCGGATGGAAGGGACGACGAGCCGATTGAAGAAAGCAGTGAAAGTGATGAGGAAGTAGAGCAAGACTTTGTAGATATTGTCGCCCGACGTGTTGCGGGTATGAAACTTAAGACTAAACAGAAGAAGAAAGTGGTAAAAAAGAAAGTGCCTGAACTAGAAGAAAGCGAGAGTGAGAGCGAGGAAAGCGAGGAAGAGGAACAGCCTAAGAAGGGTAAAGGTAAGATGACTGGCCGTGTTAATGTCAATGTTTACGCAGGACAACCGGAGAAGTCAAAAAAAGAAAATAATGATACATCTAAAATTTTTCTTAAGTTTTGAAACTTTTTCTGAAAGATTTAAAACTTTCAATATATAACTTTATGCACGACTTATTATTTACTCTTTTATATATCGTGATAAACTACCTTTCTATTTTAGTCGCATACAGCAATGGACCATAAGCATACACAAAATACTGAAACTGGAGGTGCGGAGGCGGAGTCTCCGCTAAATAAAGGAGAGCTTGAACAACAGAAAATTAAAGAGGCTTCTGAAATACACCATCAATCTAAGAGCCCTAAAAAATGGAATACTATTCTAGCACCTGAGCCTGAACCTTTAAGTCAAGTGTTCATTGACTTAATGGATATGTCTAAAATAGCTACTAAGAAAGGAAACAAAAACTACAATTTTGGTTTAGTGATGATCGATGTTTATTCTCGTCGTGGATGGATTGAACCGATCAAAAATAAATCAACAGGCGAAGTATTGGAAGGATTAAAAAAATGCCGAAACCTAAAAGAATTACGTCAGACAACGGGAGCGAATTTAAAGGGCAAGTTGCTGAATACTTCAAAGAGAACGGAATTCAACATACTACAAACGAAGTCGGCGACCACCGCACTATGGGTATAGTAGATAGATTTATTAGAACAATAAGAAATGATTTAAATTGGATGTGGGAAGTTAATGATGATTTTATTTGGGTTCCTTACATTTATGAAATTGTTGAAAATTACAACAATACATACCATAATACAATTAAGGCTACACCTATGGAAGTCTATGAAGGTAAAAAGAAAAATGATCAAGAAATATACAGAGCCGGTCTTATTAATAAATTTCCTAAGGGCTCAACCGTGAGAAAAGAATTAGAGCGAACTATTTTTAGTAAAGGGGATGTTCAATACTCAAAGAAAGTTTATACAGTTAAAGGCCGTAAAGGCTTCAAGTTGGTTTTAAGTTCGGATGAAATAGCAAGTCCTCAACAATTATTAAAATCTAAAATGGAAGAACAACCGGACGAAGTTAAACCTCAACTAGCCGATAATGTTAAAGTTTAACTAAAGAAAAGAAGACCAGCCACTTATTAAAAGCATTAGATATAAAACCGGAGAATATCCGTAGTAGTGCCCGGATTAAAAAGAAAAAGGAGATAATGGATTTATAATTTATTATTGCCTACATACTTTACTTTTATTCCTCCTCCGCCTCACCGCCACCAATCTCTTCCTCATCCTCACCACCGTCAATCTCTTCCTCAGGCTCATCACCATCATACGCTGAATAAACTGTTTTGATTTCACCTAGGTTCTTCTTAACAGAAAGTTCATTAATGTTATCAAAATTTCGAAACAGTGCAAACCCTCCGTTTTTGTAAGCCACTACAAAAAGGTTGAAATTGCGAGGCATGGATTTATATCCCCATACTGCTAACTAACAGCATTTTCTTTTTGTTCCTTAAAAACGACAGCTGTTCCTTCCTTCGTGTCAATTATAGCATACTGCTCAGGGAAGCGCAAGATTGTATTCGGTGTTCCTTTCTTTCTTCCTCCTTTCTTGCCTCCCTTCTTTGCACCTTTTTTGCCAAAGTTCATAACAGCAACACCTTGTGCAATATCCTGCAATACAAAAAAATATTAATGAAAGCAACAAAAAAATAAATTACCTGAACAGGATCGCCAGTCTTCTTGGGAGGCATCGAGCAACCTACATACACACATATAGGAGGGACAACTATATGATATGTATGTAGGGGTAGTTTAAAGTCGTGCCCAGGACTTAATATAAAATTTTGCTTTTGAAAATATAACCTATAGCAATAGCTATAAGCCTTTCTTTTGAAAATATCGCCCTAATATAAATAATATTCAACTATCCCCTACATGACCTATTCATATTTCTATTGCCCTCCCCTACGTCTATCCCTATTTCATCTAATCTTTTCATCATCATACATGCTTCTGTGAATGTCGTTCCTCTTTCAATCATTCTTTCCATCTTAACAAGCTCATCTGCCTCTATCATTCCTCTATTCTGCTTCTTCCAATGCTTCATCAATTTTATTTCACTCTCAATCTTTCTTTTCTTCAACTTCTTTCGTCTATCCTCCATTAAGTCTTCTTCTATCTCGTCTCTCTCCTTCTCATTTTCTTCTATCGTCTCTTTCAACGCAACTAGTCTCTCCTTCTTCTTCATTAACTCTTTCTTCATATTCTCAATTATATCTTCGTCTTTTTCTATCTCTTTCTCTGCTTTTATTTTCATTTCGTTTAGTTTTTTAAAACCACATCTATTTGCTTTAAACTGTTCTTTCCACATATCTTTATCTTTTAAATTATTTGGAATAAGATTTAATGGCATTTATATAAGATATATTATATGGCCCGATGTGGCTGCGACAAAACAACAGAAACAAACGCCAGAGCAAAAACGCGTGCGTCAATGCGTCAAAAATCGACGCGCAGACGCATTGAAGTATTGGCTGATTAATTCTATTTCATTTTTCTATCTATCAGAAACTTCAACAAAAAAGTCAAGAAAAATCGCAAAACCCGTTATATTTCTTTTTTCGCAAATTGACAGCTGTGACTGTGTTCAATGTTGAAAAAGGCTACGTGTATCATTTTATTTACCCGTTTCCACTTTTTTCCGTCCGTTGCCTTTTTGTCCCGGCGGGGCCGGCCGGTGTGTGTCTCTGTGTGGCGGGTGGTATGTCGTGAAAAAGTGTGCCGAAGTGGCACCCTATACTACTTGTATGTATGTATGTTATGTATGTATGTATGTATGTATGTATGTATGTATGTATGTATGTATGTATGTATGTATGTATGTATGTATGTATGTATGTGCATTATGTGTGTATGTATGTATGTATGTCTGTGTCTATATGTCTGCGTTCAGACACGTTCTAGTTTTCGAAAGTGTCTATGGAGACGTGTAATGCAGCCAGCTCGCTGCTGGAGCAGTCAGGCTTCCCACCATCACTATATTGTTGATCCATGTCTCCTCGTCTTCTTTCCAGTTCCTGGTGGACTTTTTCTTTTTTTTTAAGCACGTGGTAAAAACATGTGACCGGCCTGAGTGGTTGATGTTTCCTTTTTCCAGTCGAGTTCTGCCTGAAACCCTGAAAATGTGGCTTTTGCACATCTTTTTAGCAGATTTTTCAGCCTTTTTTTTTATTTTTTTATTATTTTCATTTGTATTTTTTTTAATTTTTATTTTATTTTATCTTATTTTTTTACAGTAAGCAAGGTTTAATGAGAAAGAGACGATAGAAAAAAAAAGGAAGAGCATAATTCAAAAGAATTTTTTTTAATTTATTTATTTATTACAGTAAGCAAGGTTTAATGAGAAAAAGACGAAAGAAAAATGAAGAAGAGCCTAATTCAAATGAGTTCTGGTTCCAAGGAACGACAGTACAAGCTCATAAGGAAATCTGGAACTAAGGTTCAACAGAAAGCTCCTGGAAAGAGTAATATAGAGGGGGCAAGAAAGAGGAAAAATATGGAAAGAAAGAAAGGAAAAAGGATAAAGAAAAGCGAGGAAAAGAAGATAGAAGAACAAAAATAGTAAAGAAGGAGAACAGGAAAAAAACAAAAGAGAAAAGGAACAAAGAACAAGACAAACAAAAGAAACAAACAAACAACCAGAACAAAAGAGACAAAAACAAAACATTTTTTTTCACCACTTAGAATTTTAATCATTAGTGTGTTGAACTTGTAGTAACCTCAATAATAAAATGAAACAGAGTAGAAAGGGGAGCAAAACAGAGGTAAAATAAATGTTAATCAACGCAAAAGCAATAGCAAAGAAGACAAACAGATGCAGGCAAAGCAGGCAAAGAGCAGGAGGAGACATATGAGGAAAGGATGAAACATGCGTAGGCTCAAATAGTAGAAGATCGATGTATCACAGGTAAGAAGCTGGCCATATAAAGGTCTAAAAATGCCCGAAGCGTTTAGTTGCCCGGATCCATGACCCCCCTAGTGTTAATGAGAACTTATGGAGGGAAGGATGCACGTAAGACTCATACAAGGAAGAAGAGCTTAGCACGCCTCGGGCATGTAGCCCATTGAATACGGACCACATACCCGAGACATACTAATCTCACTACCATCGTAGGCCAAAACATGCCTCCCTCCCCCACAAAGCCCCCCGCAAGCACACAACCATATGATCAAAGTAAACATAAATACAAACCACAAACATACAACGTTAGCATATAAACAAATATAAAGTAAGTATATACATATATATGCACATACACTATATACATATATAAAATACAAACAAGTACATGTACACGTACATACATACATAGCATATATAACATGCATATATACATACATACATACATACATACATACATACATGTATATATATATATATATATGTATACAATATTACGTATATATAAAGATACACACATACATACATACATGCATATATACATATATACAAATAAATATACACACTTATGCAACATACATACATACATACATGCATATATATATATACATATATATATATATATATATATATATATATATATATATACAACTATATACACACATACACACACAGACACAGAAGAGAAAAGAAATCAAAGTCTGTCAATCATTCGTTCAAGTCGTCAATCCGTCATCTTAATCTTTCGTCACAATCCGTTCAGTGTTCTGTTATCCATGTACCCTCCTCTTATTATTAGTATAGCTCATAATCAAATTATAGCTGTTGCGTGGCTGCAACCACTTGCATCCCGGCATCAGAGACGCCAGCTCTTTTTTTTTTTTTTTTTTTCCGCAATGGAGGGGGACACAATGCCCATGGAGAAAGAGAAGAGGAAGAAGGAAGGACAGAGAGAGAAGGAGAACTAAGAGAAGAACTAGAGAAGGAAAGAAAAGAAGAGACTACTATTAGTACTACCACTACTATTACTACTACTACTACTACTACTACTACTACTACTACTATTACTACTATTACTACTCCTATTACTACTCCTACTACTACTGCTATTACTACTACTACTACTACTACTACTACTACTACTACTACTACTACTACTACTACCACTACTACCACTACTACTTACTACTACTACTAGTACTAGTACTACTACTACTACTACCAATGCTACAACTAAACATTCGACAATCTTGGGGGTATCCCTTTTTCCGAAATTTTCCATGAAGTATATGGACTTTTTTGAAACGTGTGGAAATGAAAGGAAATCAATTCACTGATTGCAGAACATATAAAAATAATATTAAAACATGTTTTTATTAATTGTAATACACTTTAACTTCATCTTTAGAGGTGGGCAGGAACCGGTCCGACACGGTAATCTTTCTCCTTTTTCATAGTCCCGGCTACTATGAATCTATGATGATAACAATGCCCAACATGCAGAATTTGCTTTTAATTTTGTTTATCTTTGTTTACATTAAGCATTTTACTTTATTATGATAATAAACATTGCTTTTACCTACAATAAATTCCCCCCGGGGGGGGGGGAGGGGGGAACGGGGGAGGAAGAGAAGTGCGATGTCGCCACGCAAAATACATAGATTCTACAACAAAATTTCTTTAATTACCGAAAAAAATAATAAATCTAACTCCGTAATATCATACTAACTAAATTAGAAGTTTGTTTAACTCTTGCATGCGACAAACGTTCTTAATCCCGCTTTCGACCATAACAAACCTGCCAGTGCAAAAAATTACGATTAATACTACACTACTACAAAAAAAAAAAACACAAAACAAATTCAAACATCTTTCAGATGAAGGAGAAAAGTGAAAGCTATGCAAACTACCTGGTGCGTGCATTTGAAGTTAGCGCCGAGTCAGCGCAAGCGATGCTAAAACAAACTCCCATGCGTTAGGTGAGCTGGGAGCGGTGAGACCGGTGCCGCGTTGGGGGTGGAAGGTGAGTTACCAGCAGACAGAGCGCCAGCTGCCATCTGCGCGATGAGATCCTCCAGCAAGCTTTCTCTCTCGCTCTTACTATTTTTGTTGTTGCTGTTGATGTTGCTGTTGTTGTTGTTGTTATCATTATCGTCATA
>WBZZ01005983.1:30000-110000 GCA_019918135.1 Paulinella micropora | reverse complement strand
GCACTTACGTACAACTCCGTGAAATACATGGAGCCAGGAATGAATCTTCTGCTGGGGCAGCTGGTGACTCTGTTGCATGATGTCATGACCAGAAGCAGCGCCTGGGCGTTGACTGACGTGTTGAGCCTGCAAGTGGTGAGCGCAGACGAGCGCGCAGCTCTCTTGTCTTCCGCTTATTGCGGTGAGGTTGCCGAGTACGACGGGCCTTCGACCTTCAAAGAACTGTTCGAGAGGCAGGCGGCACGCACGCCCAACGCGATCGCTTTGGAACACCATGGCGCGCAGCTCACGTACGCGCAGCTGGATGCAGAGGCTGAGCGTGTGGCTCGCGGTCTGGCGCACGAGTTCAAGGTCGGTCCGGGCGTGAAAGTGGGGCTGAGCACCGAGCGTGTGGTGGCGACGATGGTGGCCATGCTAGGCATCATCAAGGCCGGAGGCGCGTACGTGCCCATGGACCCCAAGTGGCCAGACGACCGCTGGACCTTCGTGGCCAGGGACGCCAAGCTGGCGTTGGTGCTGTGCGGGACCAAGCAGCACGAGCGCTTGCAGTCCCTCAAGCTGGTATCGGTCGATTGGAGCCAGAAAGTGTGGCCTTCGAGCCTGCCTGCGCTGTGCAAGGCTCCTTCTCCAGAAGACGTGGCGTATATCATTTTTACGTCGGGCTCCACAGGTCAGCCTAAGGGATGCGTGCTCCCCCATGGTGCCGTAGTTCGCTTCACGACCACGTGGGCGACAAAAGTCATCCGCGTGAGTCAAACAGACCGCATGCTGCAGATGGCGTCGATGACATTCGACATGCATGTGGTGGAAACGTGGAGTTGCTTCGCGGCCGGCGCTGCTTTGGTCTTGTGCGATGAGGAGGAGCGCTTGATGCTGGCAGACACCATGCGCGACCAGAAAATCAGCATTTTGATATCAACTCCCAATCACTTTGCGATCGTTCCACCCGAGGCCGACCTGCCACACTTTCACACAGTGTTGTTTGGAGGCGAGGCAGTTCCAGTTTCCTTGGTTGACGCCTGGACCAGTAGATCGCCGCCTGTTCGAGTCCTCAATGGATATGGGCCAACTGAAACTGCTGTAGCTTGCACGTGGCATGAGTGTTCGTCCTCCATGTCTTACCCGACCTCCATCGGCAACGCAGGAGGCACTCTGGTGGAGCTTTACGTGCTTGACGACAAGCAGCAGCTCTGCCCCATCGGAGGCCAGGGCGAGCTCGTGGTTGGCGGGCCGCAGGTGGGTCTGGGCTACCTGAACCGGCCTGACCTGACCGACAAGAGCTTCCTGCCGAACCCGTTTACTGCTGGCAAGATGTATCGCACAGGAGACCTGGTGCGCTGGCTGCCTGACCGCACGATCGAGTTCCTGGGACGCATAGACTTCCAGGTGAAGCTGAACGGCTACCGGATCGAGCTAGGCGAGATCGAGCGCTGTATCTGCTCGTGCAAGGCTGTGGCGGCCGCGGTGGTTCTTCGGCGAGAAGACGTGCCTGGCAGGCCGTTCCTGGCGGCGTACTACACCGAAGACCCAGCAGCCAAAGCAAGTCAAGCTGCTGCTGAGGCGACGGATCTGGAGTCGGTGTTGCGAGAGGCTTGCAGCAAGGCGCTGCCGTCTTACATGGTTCCATCTGTGTTCATGCGCATGGAAGAGTTTCCGCTTACCTCCAGCGGCAAAGTGGACCGCAAGCAGCTGCCAGCTCCTGCGATCGACGATCGTAAAAATGGTGAAACCCAACAGATTCCCGTTGCAAAGAACGAGGCAAGGTCAGCGTCACTACTCGAACAGAAAATCATGGCTATTCTTAGCTCAATACTGGGGCTAGAACGCGTGAGTGCAGAAGAACCGTTTTTCAGACTTGGTTTGGCATCGCTGATGATGGCGCGTTTCCTAGCTAGCCTGAAGAAAGAAATATCATCGCAAGCTAGTTTACGGCTGTTGCTAGAAAACGACACGGTGTCCAAGCTGGCTCGCGCGCTCGAGAGGCTGACTTTCTCTTCAGTATCGGCGGACGTCGACTCAGAGGATACCGACGAACCTGTCTTGCCGCCCAAAAGCAGCCTTATTCCTAGCGACGGCGTGGACACTTTTGCGCCAGCCTCTGCGCAGATGAGGGTTCATCTTGATGACCTTTCTACCAACGACAACCGGTACAATGTGAGTTTTAGCTGGAACCTCTGTGGTCCTTTGAATACAGACAGACTGCGTAAGTCCCTTGGCCGCTTGGTGGCGCGCCACCAATCTCTGCGTATGGCGTGCATGCTGGGAGACAATTATAAGTACATCCAGCGCGTCTGGAGTGGGAAAGAAGCTATCGATATGCTATGCAAGCTTCCTGTAATCCAGATGTCGTCGGAGGAAGATGTCAAGGCGGCGTTGGGTCAGTTGCATAAGCGGGCATTCCCGCTGGGAGAAGCTAGGCCTGCCGTCGAGTTCCAGCTCTTTGCGTTATCTGAGCGGTGCTTCGTGTTTGCAATGGTGATCCATCACAGCGTGTTTGACGGTTCGTCTGTGGGCGTGTTCATGAAGGAGCTTCAGTTGTTCTATAGTCGTCCAGAGGTCGAGCTGCCACGACTTTTTTTCCAGTATGGCGACTACGCGCGTTGGGAAGCTGCAAGATTGGAGCGAGGTGAATTCGAGAAAAATCTGGAATATTGGGTGGGCAAACTCTATGGCTCCGAAAATCATGTCTTGAAACTCCCGCTGGATCGACCGCGCACAGGCAGTTGGAGTGACAGCTTCGAGATCCCTTTTCATGTTCCCAAGGAGTGCACCTCAGGCATTCACACGATACAACAGAAGCACGGTGCGACCTTGTACATGGTTTTATCGGCTGCTTTCTACGTGCTGTTATGGCAATACACGCAGCAGTCTGACATGAGCCTTAGAGCAGCAATAGACGAACGCACCCAAGAGTTCCAAGACCTTATAGGTATGTTTGTGAATATAGCTGTATTTCGCGCGCGAGTGAGACCTGACCATAACTTCCTCAAGCTTCTAAAGCAGGTGAAGCAAGTCTGGACTGAGGCTTTCGAGCATCCTTGCCCCTTCGATCTGATCGTTAAGAGGCTTAAAACGAGAGGTGGCGTAGCTGCCCCATTCACTCAGGCTTCTCTGAACCTAGTTTCTTCCCAGGCGGGTTTGCGATCTTTGAAGCTTGATGATGTTCAAGGCACGCCCATCAGTGATGGTGTTTTACAGTTGCCCAGCAAATCTGAGCTTGAGGTCACGGTATGGCCAGACGAGGAAAGCGGGGGACTAAGTGGCACGTTCTCTTCCCCAGCTTGTTTGTTCAATCCATCAACTATCGAGCGTATGAGCCGCCGATGGCTCCAGCTCCTTGACAATATTTTTGTAAAAGGACAAACCAATGTCAACATAGTTGATCTGCCGCAACGCCTCCCACAGGACGACGCCTTAGACTACTGGAAGCAAAAGCTGCGTCTCGATCCAGAGCCCCTCAACCTGCGGGCCGATCAGCCCAGTAAACTCGACCGGACAAAACCTGCAACAACAGGAGCCTTCCGCTCTGCCACAGTGTGCAAACAAGTGGAAGGAATGGCGAAGAAGCTGCAAGAGCTCATGGGTCGTCGAAAAGAGAGCAAACAGCCATTGAGCACTCTGCTGCTAGCGTGCTTCCAGCTGCTCTTGCATCGCCTGACGCGACAAGGAGGCATCATCGTAGACTTCCAAGGCGAGGGCCCTGCTTATCCTGTGCTGGCTCAGTTCCCAGAGTCCTCGCTGTCGTTGGAGCAGTTGCTCGAGCAGGTTGCAGCTGCTGTTGAAGAGGGCCGACGCAATGTCGTGCCGTTTGCTCTGCTGGCTAAGACCCTCGTGACCGCGCCTGTCGCCAACTGCCGACCGATTGCACAGGCTCTGCTTGTGTGGGCTTCTGCTGAATCGGAGGTCAGCATCGAAGCCAAAGCCTCGGCTGCAAGCCAGGCCGCTGATCCAGGCAAGGCCAGCTGCTTCGACGGAGTTCCCTGGGACCTTAGTCTGCGGGCGCGAGCAGTGGGCGAGGACCTCGAGCTTGCACTTACGTACAACTCCGTGAAATACATGGAGCCAGGAATGAATCTTCTGCTGGGGCAGCTGGTGACTCTGTTGCATGATGTCATGACCAGAAGCAGCGCCTGGGCGTTGACTGACGTGTTGAGCCTGCAAGTGGTGAGCGCAGACGAGCGCGCAGCTCTCTTGTCTTCCGCTTATTGCGGTGAGGTTGCCGAGTACGACGGGCCTTCGACCTTCAAAGAACTGTTCGAGAGGCAGGCGGCACGCACGCCCAACGCGATCGCTTTGGAACACCATGGCGCGCAGCTCACGTACGCGCAGCTGGATGCAGAGGCTGAGCGTGTGGCTCGCGGTCTGGCGCACGAGTTCAAGGTCGGTCCGGGCGTGAAAGTGGGGCTGAGCACCGAGCGTGTGGTGGCGACGATGGTGGCCATGCTAGGCATCATCAAGGCCGGAGGCGCGTACGTGCCCATGGACCCCAAGTGGCCAGACGACCGCTGGACCTTCGTGGCCAGGGACGCCAAGCTGGCGTTGGTGCTGTGCGGGACCAAGCAGCACGAGCGCTTGCAGTCCCTCAAGCTGGTATCGGTCGATTGGAGCCAGAAAGTGTGGCCTTCGAGCCTGCCTGCGCTGTGCAAGGCTCCTTCTCCAGAAGACGTGGCGTATATCATTTTTACGTCGGGCTCCACAGGTCAGCCTAAGGGATGCGTGCTCCCCCATGGTGCCGTAGTTCGCTTCACGACCACGTGGGCGACAAAAGTCATCCGCGTGAGTCAAACAGACCGCATGCTGCAGATGGCGTCGATGACATTCGACATGCATGTGGTGGAAACGTGGAGTTGCTTCGCGGCCGGCGCTGCTTTGGTCTTGTGCGATGAGGAGGAGCGCTTGATGCTGGCAGACACCATGCGCGACCAGAAAATCAGCATTTTGATATCAACTCCCAATCACTTTGCGATCGTTCCACCCGAGGCCGACCTGCCACACTTTCACACAGTGTTGTTTGGAGGCGAGGCAGTTCCAGTTTCCTTGGTTGACGCCTGGACCAGTAGATCGCCGCCTGTTCGAGTCCTCAATGGATATGGGCCAACTGAAACTGCTGTAGCTTGCACGTGGCATGAGTGTTCGTCCTCCATGTCTTACCCGACCTCCATCGGCAACGCAGGAGGCACTCTGGTGGAGCTTTACGTGCTTGACGACAAGCAGCAGCTCTGCCCCATCGGAGGCCAGGGCGAGCTCGTGGTTGGCGGGCCGCAGGTGGGTCTGGGCTACCTGAACCGGCCTGACCTGACCGACAAGAGCTTCCTGCCGAACCCGTTTGCTGCTGGCAAGATGTATCGCACGGGAGACCTGGTGCGCTGGCTGCCTGACCGCACGATCGAGTTCCTGGGACGCATCGACTTCCAGGTGAAGCTGAACGGTTACCGTATCGAGCTTGGCGAGATCGAGCGCTGTATCTGCTCGTGCAAGGCTGTGGCGGCCGCGGTGGTTCTTCGGCGAGAAGACGTGCCTGGCAGGCCGTTCCTGGCGGCGTACTACACCGAAGACCCAGCAGCCAAAGCAAGTCAAGCTGCTGCTGAGGCGACAGATCTGGAGTCGGTGTTGCGAGAGGCTTGTAGCAAGGCGCTGCCGCCTTACATAGTCCCATCTGCGTTCGTGCGCATGGAAGAGTTTCCGCTCACCTCCAGCGGCAAAGTGGACCGCAAGCAGCTGCCAGCTCCTAGGCCTGCGATCGACGATCTTAAGAATGTTGCAGTAGCAAAGGATAATCCAAAACGCGCCGTGCAAAAAATCGTGTCTGCATCCACAGCAGGTAGCACTAGTCAAAGCCCGAAACAGTCAGCTCTGACAGACAGTATTCTTGAGGTTTTGCAGAAAATTACTGGCTCGAACAATGTGGACCCAGATGTTTCTTTTACTGATCTGGGGCTGGATTCGCTCATGCTGGCACGCTTTACAGCGTCGCTGCAAAATGAAGTCTATGCAGCTACAACTGTTCACCTTTTAATGGATAATGACACGGCGAACAAACGTGCTCATGCCATCAATCCAGAAGATCGTCAGGGGCGCAAATTGCGTAGTACAAAATCCCCTTATGTCGATCGCAAGTCTTCGTTTACTGAGCTTCCGCCTGAAACTCCGTCATTTCATGAGCCTTCTCTATCTCGTATCTCGTCGTTGCTTCTCCAGCTCTTAGGGCTATGTTACATATGTTTGGTTGCCTTTTTACCTGCCGTTCCAGTTTTTGACTGGGGTGTCTGGTTTTCAAGAAACATTCCGCTTGTTGCTGCCTGTGCACTGGTTCCGTTGTTATGGATGGCATACGGCATCATGCTGTGTTTTCTGGTCTTTGTAAGCAAAGCTACCTTCGTTCATGTTTCGCAAGGTGAAGTTCTTGCAATCGGCAGCTTCAAATTTGTTCGTTGGTGGACTATGGCACGCTTGGTCGACTATGCGAATGCTGTGTTTGTGTGTCACCTACGTGGCTCTATTTTCATCGTCTGGTGGTATCGTTTGCTCGGAGCTCGCATCGGCCAGCGTGTCGTGATCGACACAGAGCTCATCTCTGACCCTGAGTTGCTAATCGCAGAATCAGATGTGATCATTGGCCGTGGTGTTTCTGTGCACATGTACCAAGTCAATGATGAAGGCTTGGTTCAGTTCGAAGTCACATACCTACATCATCATGTCTGCCTTCAGAGCGGGTCTCAGCTCATGCCTGATGTGACGGTGCTGCCATATGCCACGATCCAACCTGCGACTCAAGTAGGTCCCTCGGAAAGGGTGTCTGCAGGTGCGCCCCGCGCCCAGGCGGGGACAAAAACCGGCAGGATCCAAAGAACCCTTTTTGCTTTTGGACAAGCGTTAGGATTGTACGTGGTGGGACTGTTCTCGGTGCTAGTTGGAGTTGTCATTTGGCTCATCGTTGCTGCAATATGGTCGCTACACCGTCTTTCCCTGGTGGAGGCCTACGTCATTCTGCCCTTAATCATGTTGACTGGCAAGAGATTCTACTGTTTGTTACCTGTGTTGGTTGGAATTTCAGGGGAGAGGACCCTGCAATTTGTAAGTGACCTTTTCAGAGATGGAGCATTTTTACACTTGCTGATTGCGTTTTCTATATCAAAAGCTGCGACATGCCTAGTCGTTATTGTTGTGATCGTCTTGTTCAAGTGGCTGATCATAGGAAGGAGAAAACCAGGGCTGACTCCGTTGTATTCATTCGATCATTTGCGGTTGTGGGTGTGGCATGCTGTTTTTGGCGCGCAATCTGACTTCATGGTTATCATTCGAGCAAGCTGTCATTGGTTTGCTCTGTTCTACCGGTTGCTCGGTGCTAGGGTGGGGAGCAGAACTACTATGGATTTGAAGGACTTGCTTGACCCAGATTTGCTCTCTGTGGGCAGTGATTGCCATTTGGGTTCGGGCGCTCTCTTGTGCACAAGTCTGATGACGGCTGAAGGAATCGAGCAGGAAAGCATTGTGTTGGGAGACCGCTCTATGGCCGGTATGTTTAGCTTAGTCATGCCCGGCACTGTGATTGGAGATGAAGTGATGCTTGGAGGTGGATCTTCAGTGCCCGTCCGGAACACGAGGCTAGAGTCAGGATGGGTGTACTTAGGCTCGCCTTGTACCAAGATGAAGCCGTTGCGCGAAATGTTAGCACTTGAAGGTTTGGTCGGCGATGAGCTCTGGTACATTCCTTGCTACATCAACGCCTTTCTTTGGGTCTATCCGATCATCATGCTAATTTTGATGGAGTTTTTACTTTTGCTGCCGCTGCTACTCTGTCTGTGTTTATTGGCCTTGGTGCAAGTACGCATTCATCCGGCAGCCATGGTTTTCTTTGCAGGACCATATCTTATTGTCCCATTTCTTTTCAGCACTTTGATAGCCGTTCTCTGTAAGTGGATGTTTGTATGTCGACAACGAGCAGGCTCAAAGCACCAAATGTACAGCTTCAGGGATTTTTGTCGAACCTCGGCATTGATCATGCAAGCATGTTGGACAAGCTCGTGGGGATTCTTGCTACGCGGATCTGAGTACCTGTCAAGTACAGTATGGGCAATGGGAGCGCGAGTTGCGGGGCCTTTGTTCCTGGACAGCCTTGACCTGTGTGATGTCGATCTGTTAAGTTTCGAGGAGAATGCAGTCGTTCTGAGCGAGGTCATGTACACTGAACATATTTCACATGCGATAGATTGTTTTGTTTTCCTGCTTACATGTCAGCTTCAGCTTTCTAAGCCTATCAGACTAATTGCACAGAAGATAGGTTTAGAGAAGGAAGCGAGAGAAGTTTGCCTGAACACAAACGAAGATGATATACATGTTTTCAATTTCTCGTGTTTGTTCATACCATCACAGGCTCGCCTTTACGCTCACGCGTTAGAGGCCAGAACTATACGCCTCGATAAGATTTCAGTCGGCAAGGGCTCGGTGATCGACCACCGCGCACTGATGATGCCCAAGATGTTTGCAGGCGACGGCGAGCTCTTCACGGCGTGGAACCTCCAACGCCGCACTGGAGACGTGCGGAGCAAAAAGAAGAACGCAAGGTTTGGACGCCGGCCACAGTCGTTGTACTCTCGCGCCATGTCCACTATTTCGACACCTGCGCCAGAAAAGGATCCCCGGCCTTTCGCGTTCGTGCAGTCTCCAATCAGCCCGCCTCAGAAACTGTCACTGGTCAAGGCCGCCTTCTCGCCTGCCTTTACACCGTCTCCGATCAGCAATCAAAACGAAATGCCGCCATCGCCTTTCGTCGTTCTCACAATGGAAAACCCAGATGACAGAACGGAAGGCAAGTCTCCCTTTCTGCAGGTTCCTGATCATGTTTTCTTGCCAAAAAAGGCAGACACAGCGCCAGTGACGATCCATGTGAGCGCGGTCTCTCGAAGTGCTACAAAGCTGTCTCTCCGAGTTGAACAAAAAGGTGACAGTGTGAGCGCGGTCTCTCCCAAGTATATATAGGTATTGATATTTATAATCAATCTATGTATATGTCTTTGCAAATTTGAAGGCTATGTATGCATGTATGGATGGGTCATAAGTTGATAGGTAAAATAGGCAACACGATAGTAAATTCCAGTTTATTTAGTACACCTCAGGCCTCTTGACTGTCTACAAGTTGTCACTTTCGAAACAATCCAAATTCTGAGAACTAACGAGAATATGTATTTCAAGTGCTAACACTAGTTGTGTGGCAGTTGGAGTTGTTCAAGTCAGTCTGGAAAAAATGAAGTAGAATGCTACTTTACCTGGCGTGTCCCAGCGTCTTTTGGTACATAGCCTGTTCTCGGAAGTATTTTGAGATCAAATGACAGCCGTGTGTGTATTCATTTGAATGCCGTTTCCTCACAGGATGCTAGTCAAGACTTATACTTTCAACTTTTCTCTTTTCCACTGCAGTCTTCAAATGCTCAAACACTGCATCATTTGGGCCTCACGTTTCTACTCATTTGAGGCAAATTTCAAATGCACAGTGTGCTCCACAACTTCATCGCCGAGCACCCTATTTCTCAGTTCCACTGTCACATCTTGAAACTTACGTTGGACCAAAAGGTACCTGACCATACTCAGCATTTTCTTTGAAATTCATGACTATTGATTTTTTCCATAAATACCCTAAACCAATGGAACCAGTCGAACCAATCGGACCGATCTTTTCAAACTAATGGTTATTAATATTTCAATCTGCACGATGTTTCAGAGTCAAATTGCAGGCGGTAATATTTAAATACTGTTACTATTCATTAATACCGGTAATACGCATGGTCACGTTGAATACGGTGCTGTGCATAGTGAGTTCCACAGTGGGAGGGGGCGAGTCCCGGTCCGAGCCTAGAACATCGAAATTAAAGCACCTGATGGCCCGACAATTCGTAATCGCTCAGAGTCTCCGACTGAGTTGTGATCCCTGGGCATGTTACAGTAGCCAGCATATGAGATGGGAACCATTCTAGATCTTCGTCTCCCACTCAGCACTATGAGTGGCAAGTATTTTGATACAGTGACAGTAAAACAGTGCTTGCGTGAATAGTAGTAATCACTGAGGACTTCTAGATGCAACAGGATCAAGCTATCGCACAGTTTGCGGCGACTGCGCGCATGAGCCAGGCACTGTCCAATGAGCGTACCAGCATTTATTAGTAAGAACGTATTGATGCGACGTGGGAGATTGGGACCGAGCAAAACTATGCTTCAGGGGCACTGCTCCCTCCCTTGCAGTTCTATTTCTAAGCAAGAAAACGCGTGGCAGTGCAGACCCTGCCATGAAGTGATTCCGCACTAGTAAATTGGTAATAGTTACTAACCGCCTCAAAAAGACTAAAAAAAATCTGGTACTGGGTGTGGAAAAGTGATCTCATAAAATCACTATACACTAATTAATACAAAAGAACCGACTTGAAAAGGTAAAATTTCATAATTATTAATTATAAGAAGAACGTAAACCGATGACATCCTGTCCTCGTCGTAATTGGAAAAACAATGACTGAGGTCGGTTAGAACACATTCTCGAGAACACATAAGATAGTGTCGGCGTGAATCACTACTTATTTCCGAAAGTGGCATGTGTAAAAATAGCCGTTACTCTCCCCCTTCATAATACGAAAAGACGAAAAGTCGCATAAATCTCACATAAAAATCACACAATACACCTCAATGAGTCTGATAGAGTCGGCCCCGGTGGACAACCGGGGCCATGCGCAAAACCAAAACCGAGTCGTGAATATCAAGGACATAGAGGCAGGTTCATCGGTATGGCTGTTCGGAGACATGGCTGCCACTGGGACAATAGCCTTTCACCTGCTGATCTCTTAGATCGGGTGGCAGTGTGAATTGGATTACCCACTTCCATTGCTCGCGAAAGTGTAAATCTACTGGAAGGTCAGCTACAGCCATACATAAGTAGCTACGAATCGCATCCCATATAGGCTGCTTCCTCGCCATCTGTGTAAGTGCTCGGTAGAAGAGTGACATCGGATATTGGGTTTCGATTAACAGCTTCACTACTGCTTCGACAAGGTGACACTTAGCGGATGACTGACTAGCAAACCGGGTAAACATCCATATCAGTGTCCCGATGCGGACGTCTCTTCTGGTAAAATCATCAGGTGGTGGTAGTCGCGGGAAGCGGACAAGGTTGTTGCACATCATGTGAGTCCAATTCTTGAACGTTGACCGTGACTGGAAATCTCTGTCGACTGTCGTGGGCAGGGCAAGATCATATCCCGCAAAAACTGGCGATATGTATTACGCAACCTCGGCCGTATTCTCACCTTTGTTGTCCTTGAGTTCTCCAAACATTGCGTGAATTTCAATCTCAATGACCTGTCTAACGTACAAGAGCTACTCCATAGGGCCATGGCCCGTTTCCGCGCCCAAGATGGGACCGCCCATCTCTTTGCCTACCAGTTTGATGTTAAGCAAATGTTCACATAGTTATCCAAACAGTCTGTCCTCCAGTCCGTTATGTTCGCGCTACGCTTCATCCAAACTTATGGACGTAGTGACGGACGATCGTGTCGCCGAGTCGAGGCTTTCCAAGTCTCGAGAAAACCGTGGTCCGTGGCAGGAGGGGCACCGAAACATCAAGTCGGGTACAAGACATCTACGGCGAAGGATAACTTTTACTTTTTTACGTTTCAAGACGTCATTGCCCTAGTCCAGCTCGATCTTGACCATGCTCATTTTACAATGGGGAACGGGGTCTTCATGCAGTTGCATGGGTGTCCGATCGGGGGATATATATCAGCGCAGTTGGCTGTTTTGAAATGTATGGTAGACGAGCATACCAACCTTACTGCCTATATCCCGAGACCGCTTCGGAAATCGTTCTTTGGCATCCGGCAGGTAGACGACCTTCTCCTCCTTGTTACCCTCCCACCGTGCCATCCGGTCGTACACAGACTCCTTACTGTCATCAGGAACTCAGGGCAGTCTCAGCAGAGCAAACAGTTCTATACAGGGGGATTAGAACTCGAAGAGGAGACGACAGTAACGAAAGGGCTTTACCATTTTCTTTCGCCTGGGGGACCGCTTCTGGTTACACACTAGACGAGACTTCTCTATCGGTGACTTGTCCTTGGGGAAGATCAACGCAGAATGGAGTCGGGTTAGTTTCCGTGCAAGTTTCCCAAATCGTTTCAGGTTTCTGGAAATATAAAGCTGGAAGTACTCGTCAAGTATGTCCTCTGGTTTGCGGTCACACGGCATGAAGCAAGGGGCTCGTACAACCTCCTTCTCCATCCAGCCATAGGTAAGGACCGGCAGCAGCAGCAGCAGCAGCAGTAGAGTAGTAGTAGTAGTAGTAGTAGTAGTAGTAGTAGTAGTAGTAGTAGTAGTAGTAGTAGTAGTAGTAGTGTGCCTGCCCATCCGGTATATAATTGCGTTACTCTATGTTCCGGTCTGTCGGTTTACCTTGGCTTGGAGAGTACGGAGTCCCTTCTACGTTAGGTATTCCTCATTCTACAAGTGGTTAGACAGTTATTATATTATTAAATATTTGGTCTCGGTATCATTGGACTCGCTAATAAAAACACAGTTTACGGGGTAGGAAATTTTCCTCGTTCCTCGGAAATTTTTGGGTCTTCTATGACTTGAGAAATCGGAACAGATTCGAGGTTTGCGACATGGCTTATTGGAATGGAACTTGATGGTTGTTGATGGTTTTTGGTTGTTGGTGTATGAATCTATGCAAATACATTTCTTGTGTTTGTCTTGGGTTCTCGTGTCTTTTCGTGGAGGGGCAAGGGTTGCTGTGTCAAACACACACACATCATGTGGCGGGAAATGGTTTGTACACATGGAAACCCGAAATTTATTATGCCATAAGGTTACCTTGAATGCACATATATGCAAGGAGTGTGGTGCATGCGTTCTTTGCGTGTTTTGGGGTTTTTCGAGTGATGAGCAAGGGTTGCTGTACATACATGTCATGGGGACACTCCACACATGTCATGTTTTCTCTCGAAACCGTAAGGACAAATTTGTGCAAACTTGGTTCTATATTTATTGTGGATGATGGAGGCAGGAGGACATGTTTTCTCACAATGAGTGTTGGAATAGAATCACAGGAATGGTACGGAAGGTGGGTGGTTCTTACGGATGTCAACGGAGGATGGTAGATAGGAGGGACAAAGACATGGGAAAACATGCCACAAGGGGGAATACAGCACGGATTCGAAGGCTTGGAGGGACGAACAATGATATGGCATGGTATATGGAGGGGTTTATGTGGAAGGATACAAAAGGGGGAAGACGGTCGGGGGGGATGCAATCAGACGACATGGAGGATGACTGACATGGGAGGATTTATGCTCATTGTCAGATGGAATTGGGGGATGGAAAGTGGCGGGAACCGAAAAGGAAACATGGGAGAAACAAATGGTGGAGTTGGTTTGGGAAAAGACACGAAGGACATGGCGAAAGAGGACAGAAACGAGGGGGACATCATGGCGCAGAACTCCAAGTGGAAATTCACGGTATTTACGGTGGGCGACCTTGGGAGTGGACAAGGCAAAGATGGTATCCTTTTTCGAGGGGTTTTGTGGGCTTTTTTACAAAGAATGGAATACTGCCTATATCGGCCATATCAGTACCCCTCAAGTCCTTATTTTCCTTTTTCGCACTAAGTGCGTAGAGTGGGAGGCTTGGGAGGAGTGTGGGATGAGGGAATAAGAGGAACAGGAGCTAGATGATATAGGGTATTATATCTACGTTAGGTTTTCGATGGAGGAGAAGAAGTCTGACAAGGCAGAGAGGGGTGAAGAGGAAGAAAGGCAGTGGGACCAATGGCGTGAGGCGTGGGAGGAGGAGACTGAGGAAGGGGAAAAGGGGATGTGGGCCAAGGGGGAAATACGAATAGGCAAGGATGTATACAAGGAGGTGGTGGCAACAGCTGAGGAATATGAAACATTTCGGGAAAAACTGCTAGAATTGGCAAAGAGAAGGGAGGTATGCCCTCATGAGCTAGAAAGAAGACGGGAGGCAATGATCAAGGCAGAGAAGGCGAAAATATCGGCTTTGATGTTGGCTGAGATGAGACGTGCACGATACGTGTGGAACCAAGAGGCGAGGGAAATACGAAGACATTCTAGGAGTCAAGGGAGGCTTTCAAACGGGAAAGACTGGAATATGAAGAGCCCAGGAAGGCTGGGGAGCAGGAGAAACGAAAGAAGGAAGGGGGAATGGACAAGGAGGAGGAACACCCTTCTAAGAAGGTTAAGAAGAAGGAGTGAGGGACACTAGGAAACACGATACATACTTCTACGTTAGCACACACGTCAGAAGATGAACAAACGGGAACTAAGGTTGGAGCTGACGGGGGGGACCAACAATGGAGACGAATTAGGGGATAGAATATAAGGTGGATGAGGAGGCACGGAAGTTCATAAAGGAGATGGGTGACGAGTGGAGTCAACGGGTGAAGGCAATTTTGCACACGGAACGGATAACGGGGGATAAAAGGTGGATGGCAATTAGGAAACTATGGGAGTTAAGATGACGGTGATTTAGAGAGCGAGAGGGTTCATGGAAACAATTGGCCAAGTCGGAGGAGGCGAGGAACCAATATATTTTTCTGGCCTTGTTGACGAATTTGGGGGAGAAATGGGTAGGGAGAGGGTACATACGGCGTGGGCTTGCGCCACGGGGAAGGCAGCACATGCTAAGAAATGGTTGCAAACTCTCCAAGGAAGAGGAGAGGACAGTTGGACACTGTTCGTCGAACCTTTGCGGATGCGAGGAATACTCGAGAGGGTGGAGAATCATGCAGGAAATGAAGATGGCGAGGGAAGTGAGGAGGAAGGCGGAAGACGAGGAGATAGAGGGAGAGTTGGTGGTGGAACAAGAGATAAGAGAGGACTCAGATCATGACTCGGGGAGTCAAGTTCGAGCACTGGCCCAGGCATGGGAACAGGGACAGGAACGGGCACAACGGCAGAAGGAGGTGGTAGAGGAGGCGAGATGGGAAATTTTAAGGAAGAGATGGGAGAAGCGAACGAGTACGTCGAAATGAGGGAGCCTTGTTGGAAACATTTCAAGGAATCAGAGGAGGCAATGGGACAGTATGCACGAATTCAAGAGGTGGAAAGGAGACTGGGTGACATGATACAAGACGTTATTTTGTCGGTGGAAACTGCGCTTACGGGCACAGTGGCAGAGGCTAAGGCTTGGGAGGCCTAACGGCATGACGAACATCCTGCACAATGGAAACAGTTTGTCAGTCGGTTGAGGACGAGATGGACGAAGGAACAGACACAGGGGAGTGTAGAGGGCAATGAGTGGCAGTCGGAGGAGACCAGGGAGTGGATGATGGCCTTGGGGGCAAAAACGGAGATAAGACACATACAGGAGTTGGCAATGAAGTGGGAGAAGGAAGCGAAGGGGGAGGAGAAGGAGACAACGGATGAAGATGAGGAGGAGAGGTCTAACCGCGAAGGAAGTAGGGGGTCTTGGGACCAACGGGAGACAGCGGAGGAGATGATGGATTGGATGGAAGAGTTAGATAGGGACGTGCTGGAACAGTTCAGCATGTGACAAACGGGAGGGGAAAACACAAACTAATCAAATCAAAAAAAAAAAAGAGAGAAAAAAAAAGGGGACGACTACATAAGAAAGAGGGAGAGAGGACTCGGAAGGCTAGAGGTGGGCAATGCTTGGATACCAAAAGGGATGTGGACAGGATGATGGGGATCATATTTGAGGAAGGGCATGTATATATGGGTTTGGGTTCTACTATTATCAATCTCTCCCTTCTAGGTTAGTGGCGACGAATGGCCGACGAGGCGCAAGGCGCGGTACCACCACCGGTACTCCCGATCAGGTTTACGCCACTCAAGAAAGCGAGGCCCTCACCTATGCGGGTGGACGAGGGGGAGGAAAAGGCGGGAGCGGCGCCGGCGGCTCCTTTGACGTATGCGCGGAATCCTCCGATTATGTCCGACCACTTCCTCCAGATGTTGCAGGCGAGCCCGACGGCTATCGAGATTTACTCACATCTGAACAGGAACTTGCTCAAAATTTGGACGGACGGACCTGATGAAGGGGGAATTAAGGACGACATCGACGCGTGGAACGAATGGCAGCTACCAGCGGGCAAGCCACACTGGGGGCCGGGGATCAAGACGGGAGTGTTGGCCAAAATGGCGGAGGCTTTGGCGGTGGCGGTGGGACATCACAGGGATCAGATCTCGTCGAAGACGTTGTCGGCTTATATGGTACGGCCTATAATGGATGACGGGGAAATCATAACTGAAGGGAAAGTGACGGAACTGGTGGCGGCTATTGACCGGCTGATAATAGCAATCCGACAGCAGGACATCAAAGTCACTGCGGCATACCACGATTGGAACAAGCGCATGATGCTCAATCCGGTTGATGACTTAGCGTCGTGGTTGGAGACGGCAAACACGCAACGGGCGGACGAGGTGAGGAAGGAAGCGGGTTTCTTTACAGAAGCCATGAAGCAGTACAACGACGGCATGGACGCGATGGGAAACATCAAGAAACGGGGGACGGCACTCAAGAGGCTCATGGACAACGCGATGAACGGGAGTGCTCTGTTGGATGAGGCGACCCGGAAGGCAACGGTGACGGAACTGGGTTTATCACCTGTCGTTGGTGCGGGGGTGTGTGGATGGTTGGGTAGCCTGGATTAGGCTTCGGCTGAAATTAATGGAGGAACCGGAGGCTGCGTCACCGCAAAAAAGGAAGAAGAAGAAACATAAGAAAAAGAAGAAGAAGAAGAGTAAGAAGAAGAAAAGCGGCTCGGAAGGCTCGGAGTCGGATGATGATTCAAAGGAGGAAGGATCGGAGGATGACGAGAAGGCTCGCATGGGTTGGGCGAGTAGTACAAACAGGAGTTCGGTCCAAGGATGGGAGAAAAGGGAAAAGATAGTCAGAGAGTTGAAGGCAAATACGGAGCTGGCAAGGCGGGGGTACGACCAAATCGACCAAAGCCAAGGGGACGACAGGCGATATATGAACATGATGCGGCAATTTGCGGTACAGTTCAAGAAACAGCTGCGCGGGGCGCAGAGTGGCAACGATCTGGAATCAATTTGCTACGTCTTGGCGGACGTCTTGGGAATTGTTGGGGCAAATCAGGGGTTGTCGAACCAGCTGACGTGGAAAGAAGTTTTCGACAAGGAAGTCAAGGGCAATGCGGCGAGATCGCACTGGCAGTTTGTGGATGTTCGGCACGGTCTTTGGGTTGGTGGCACTCACCGATGCGGATGAGAATTAGAAACGGTTCGGGGGGTGATCCAGGATAAGATCAGGGCCCGCGTGCCTCTACCGGCCTTATTCCAAGCAGGCATGGACACGTGCCTGATCAACGACGAGCGGAAGGTATACCCGCTAATCTTGGGGCACGGCTTATGGAGGGAGCAGGCTACCAAGAACGTGGTGACATGCTGAACGCGGGCTTGAGACTGCCGACGCTACCCACTGACAACAAGGACAAATGGCAGAAATGGCAAGGCAAAACTAACCCGGTGGCTTGGACGATGGATCACGAAGACGTCAAGGCAATAAAGACGCTGTTGCTGGAGCCAGCGATCCTGGCGAAGATGCCGAAGGCACCAATGCGGCAGCAACAAGGAGGACGGCAGACCGGGGGAGGTGGCGGCAGTACAAGGGGCCAACAGGGCGGTGGCAGACCACAACGTGGCACAGGGGACTTCGGCGGAGGGAGGACGAGGCCGGGGTCTCAAAGGGAGGATCGTCGCCCGCATCCATATACTCGGCCGGCGGAGTAAACACGACAAATGGAGCGGGAGGGTTCAGGCAGAAAGGATCCGGACCAGATGTGATGAACCCGTCCTTTTACACGAACGCGGCAAGGAATCTGGATTTGAAACCGGGCGAGGCAAGATATCCCCCGGACGATCGACTCAGCAATGCACCGGGAGTCCCGAAATATGAGCGAAGGGCACTGAAGGAGAACAGCCACTGGCGTAAATCATGCTACTGGCAGATCGGGATATGGTTCCTACGTCTCAGGGGCGTATGTATGTAGAAAATATTTCCAGTCACTCGAGATATTTCCAGTGGCTGGAAATATTTCCAGCTTTTACAATTATTTCCAGTGGCTGGAAATATGTCTACATTTTTGAAATATTTCCAAGGTACAAAATATTTCCAGTCCTTGGAAATATTTCCAGCCACTGGACATATTTCCAGCTACTGGAAATATTCCAGTAGCTGGAAGTATAGAAAATATTTCCAGTCATTCGAAATATTTCCAGTGGCTGGAAATATTTCCAGCTTCTACAATTATTTCCAGTGGCTGGAAATATATCTACATTTTCGAAATATTTCCAAGGCACAAAATATTTCCAGTCACTGGAAATATTTCCAGCTTCTACAATTATTTCCAGTGGCTGAAAATATGTCTACATTTGGGAAATATTTCCAAGGCACAAAATATTTCCAGTCACTGGAAATGTTTCCAACTTTTGGAAATATTTCTAGCTACTGGAAATATTTCAAGACAATGGAAATATTTCCCGTCACACTGGCTGGAAATATTCCAGTCACTGGAAATATTTCTAGCGACTGGGAATATTTCTAGCCCAGTGGAAATATTTGCAGTTGCTGGAAATATTCTAGTAGCTGGAAGTATAGAAAATATTTTCAGTTTCTGGAAATATTTCCAGTGGCTGGCAATATTTCCAGCTTCTAAAATTATTTCTGGTCGCTGGAGATATTTCTACATTTTGGAAATATTTATAATAGACAAAATAATTTGCAGCCACTGGAAATATTTCCAACCACGGTGAAAAGCACCTCATTTTCTGGTGGCAGGATTCTGGCGGCGAAACTTTGCGCAATTCCCCTGCAAAAACGGCTGGTCCGTTCTGGCCGGGAAAAGTTATATTCGACGTTTCAGGCCAGGCGCTATCATAATCTGCAATAAAAATTGTTCAGGTGGGCGGTGGCATCGGGAAGAAAAATGGCACTGTTAAAAAAAAACCAGGAAGTGCAAGTTCCGGCTTTTTTGACCATGTGCTTTTGGTTCAGTTTCAAGCGACCCCAAAATTTGCGACCCCAAAATTCTCAACAGCTCCATTTTGCAGTATTGAAGGTGGGCTTCTCTTTACCTCCTTTTGCTACTGGAATGCATTCAACAATTTGCTCCTGCATCACTTATGTGCAACTTGTTGGCTTGTTGCTGCTGTTGTTGTAAGTTTTTTTCAGGCGTTTTACTCGGGTTTTTTCTGGGCTGCGGAATCGAGCGAGCGCGGAGAAAGAGCGTTTAAGACGTTGTTAAAACGGTAAGCTCTCTCTCTCTCTCTCTCTCTCTCTCTCCCTCTGGTCGGTCGGTCGGTCGGTTGGTTGGTTGCTTGGTTGCTTGGTTGCTTGGTAGCTTGGTTGCTTCTCTCTCTCTCTCTTTCTCTCTCTCTCTCTCTCTCTCCCTCTGGTCGGTCGGTCGGTCGGTCGGTTGGTCGGTTGCTTGGTTGCTTGGTTGCTTGGTTGCTTGGTTGCTTGGTTGCTTGGTTGCTCTCTCTCTCTCTCTCCCTCCCTCTCTCTCTCTCTCTCTGGTCGGTCGGTCGGTCGGTTGCTTGGTTGCTTGGTTGCTTGGTTGCTTGGTTGCTTGGTTGCTTGGTTGCTTGGTTGCTTGGTTGCTTGGTTGCTTGGTTGCTTGGTTGCTTGGTTGCTTGGTTGCTTCTCTCTTTCTCTCTTTCTCTCTCTCTCTCTTTCTCTCTCTCTTTCTCTCTCTCTTTCTCTCTCTCTCTCTCTTTCTCACTCTCTGTCTCTCTCTCTCTCGCTCTCTCTCTCTCTCTCTCTCTCTCTTTCTCCTTCTCCTTCTTCTCCTCATTTTCCTCCTTCTTCTCCTCAACCCCCTCCTTCTTCTCCTCCTTCTCCTTCTCCTTCACTCGCGCTCTCTCTCTTCTCTCTCTTCTCTCTCTTCGCTCTCTACAGCCACTGGAAATATTTTCAGCCACTGGAAATATCTCCAGTGGCTGGAAATATTTCCCGTGGCTGGAAGTATTTTCAGTGGCTGGAAATATTTCCAGTGGCTGGAAATACTTCCAGTGGCTGGAAATATTTCCAGTGGCTCGAAATATTTCCATGTCCTGCCAACAATTCTGTGTCTTGATGCAACAGGTACTTCCTGGGACATGACTGCGTTGGCCCATGGACGCACTGCCGGCCCCCAAGCATAATCAACCCCCCTTACCCTTCAAGGATGTAGGCGAGTACTTGCACTGCTGCGAGTTATTTACCGTTGGCTCCAAGAAGGCATACATGGAGGTGAGGTTTCGTATATTCTGCGCCTCTACGGCCGAGTTCTCCTTCAAATTGGAAAACAAGGAAGAGCAAACGCTTCCGTTGAAGTGTATGCTGGCCGAGGTGTACGAGATTCGCGGCGCAGGAGTCTTCTCCGACGGCTCTACGTTAGTCTCTCTTTCTGTCTCTCTCGAAGCTCTCCCCCTCTCTCTCTCTGTATGTATGATAATTATTGTATATATTATGCGATGTGTGTATATTATTGCGTCTTACAATTATATGCATATGCATTATATTACAACACATACCCTGACTTGTGTGCAGTTTCGCCGGCATGGGGGAGGAAGAGTGTCCACGTCTTATCAAGCGACTACGAGAGATGTGGACGGCTGGCGACGACTACAAGCGCAAACTCTTCACCAGCACTATCAACGCTGGCAAGTTGAACAAGGTTTTCCATGGCGCGAGCCGCCTGAAGCGCGCAATGATGGCAGTAGATATTTCGTCCTACGCCGAGGAGGAGCCCACTGACAGCAACAAGGTTTGGTATTGGCGAGAGAGCGTCGCCTGGGAGATGTTGCCTCCATTGGAGACGCGGACGGACGAAGACCTGCAGAGATACTGGGACTCAGATAGTGAAGACGAGGAGGAGTCTCTCTCTCTCTCTCTCTCTCTCTCTCTCTCGCTCCCTCGCTCGCTCGCTTCTCTATGTGGAAGTTCCAGCCACTGGAAATATTTCCAGTGGCTAGAAATATTTCCAGCCACTGGAAATATTTCCAGTGGCTAGAAATATTTCCAGTGGCGCTAGAAATATTTCCAGCCACTGGAAATATTTCTAGTGGCTGGAAATATTTCTAGCCAATGGAAATATTTGCAGTTCTGGTCATCTGTATTAGTCATATATACGCATACATACATTAATTTTCTTTTGTTGTTTATTCAGACTTGCTCTCACTGGCAGGGACATGGGGCGTATGTTTTTCTTGCGAATGCCAGGTGATCAGGAGTGGGGAAAAGGATACGTCGTGGAGTATCTGCGACCTTGTCACAGTCTTGTCTGCCCGTGGAAGTTCCTACGAAGGAGGATTCTGCAGGCAGAAAGGTAGACTCATCCTTTCTCGCTGACTACAATGTAAACAACAGCGCCAACTGGCGCTCTCACAAACAAGCTAATGATTGTTTGGACAACGTTTTGCAAGGGCCAAGAAAAAGAAAACAAACTTCTGTGCCTCTTGCTAAAGCGAAAAGTATGTTAGATAGCTCTAATGTGGTGCCGGTCTCTTCTATGCATGTGCCGGTGGATAAGGGCAAGTGGCACATGGTTCATGTTTGGGGTAACGATTACACAGCAATAGATTCATTTCCCGCCAAACCTCCCATTTTCTATCCTTGTTTTCAGTCGTTGAAGGACTATAAAACCATATTTACCAATGTGAGAGAGAAGAAAGATGCCTACACTGGCAAAGTGCAGGATTGGGACTTTAGGTTGGGGACAGAAATCTTTGACGATGGAGTCAGGCAGCAACATAACGGTAAAAGGTTTGCACAGGAAAGCTGGGATAGAGTGCTAAGTTTTGCGAAACGTTACAACAAAAGTATAAGTTATGATTGCGTTTGATAGGTAATAATATTATTGTTGCTAGTACGTACGTACTTTTATCGCAATCATAATTTTCAGTAATTGCAGTTTACGGACGTACCATTATATTAAATTTTGCTTTGTTGAAATAGCTTTGTACTTATTACTGTAACCTCCCGGCCGGAACCCGTACTATTAATAACGTTTCCAGCCACTGGAAATAATTTCCAGCCACTGGAAATAATTTCCAGCCATTCGAAATAATTTCCAGCCATTCGAAATATAATTTCCAGCCATTCGAAATAATTTCCAGCCACTGGAAATAATTTCCAGCCACTGGAAATAATTTTGAGCACCGGAAATAATTTCCAGCCACTGGAAATGATTTCCAACCACTGGAAAGAATTTCTAGCCACTGGAAATAATTTCCAATCACTGGAAAATAATTTCCAATCACTGGAAATAATTTCCAATCACTGGAAATAATTTCAACTACTGCGAGTAGATCCGGCTACTGGAAATTATTTCCAGCCATTGGAAATATTTTGGACACTGGAAATTATTTTGGACACTGGAAATAATTTTGAACGCTGGAAATGATTTCTAGCCACTGAAAATTATTTTGTACGCTGGAAATGATTCGAAAAACATAAAATAATTCCCATTAGCTAATAATTTCCAATAACTAGAAATAATTTTGAGTATTTGTCTCCATAGTGAGGCATTGATTTCAGGGGCGACGGCAGGTCTACCGGAGCGACAGGGAGCGGCGGGAGGGGGCACACCCACGCCATCGGGTAGGATAATATCCGTGGAGGAAATGGAACAAAAACATGAACGGAAACATGGCATATTTGAACAGGAACGGACGCCGAGGGAGGAAGAGGAAGAGGCGCGACCGCGACGGCGTGAGGATAAAGATGACGTCGTGATCACGGGGGAAGGCAAAACAGGTGGGAAACATATCAATACGGAATATAAGGGTATGCGGCGGGAATTGATGGCTGATAGGGGAACGAAGACGGCAGGAACGCCTGCTGCTCCGGCGGGTAGATGGAGCGGGATACAGCAGCCCGTCCAGGGGGGGTGGCAAAGGAGAACGACAGTCCATAGATCTGACTGGGGAATGACGAGAAAACGGGTGAGAGCAACGGAGAGGGAGAGAGAGGGTAGGGCACACGACAAACGGCAGAAGGCAGAGGAGCGGACTCGTGGAGAGGGAACGGGAGAAAAAGGGGGAAGAACAGAGGATAAGGATGACGGAAATATAGACGGTAAGTGCAATAAGGGGGTTCAGGGGGTAATAAGGAATAAGGAAGATGAGGGAGAGAGGCGGGAAATAGGGGATCAGAAGAGAGAGAACATAAATAAGGATATCGACCAGGAGTCGAAAGGGAAAAGGGGACTCAATGGAGGGGATGAGGGGAAGGAACGGGAGCGGAACCGACTTATCCTCCAGACATACCAAAAGATCGCGGAACACGCGGATTCTATGAGTCCTAGGCGAATGGTTAATTCAATTAAAAGAGCTGATTTCCCTTTAGCCTACACGAAGGTGGAAATTACCGAGTTGGGCGGGTATGAGGTCATTGGCAATGACACGATGGCGGCGATCAGTGTCATGGGGAAACACTTTCAGGACAAATATGGGGGACAGCGGTGGTATCAGCAGGCACTGCGGCACACGCAGGGATGGGTGAGTGGAGTGTCGGGATCGACACCGATCACGGGTACAATGTTGCTGACTTTCCGGATCTCCGACGGCTCGGTCTATATCCACAAATTTTGGGTGGTACCAGCATACACGGGGGGCTTGTTGTGGAGCTTGGACTCGCTCAGACGAATGCGCACGTCAATCGACTGTGCGGGATATACGGTGCGATATGGGGCGGATGAAAACGCACCGGTATACAAGATGGTGCACTTGTCGACAGATGACCACGCTCAAGGCAATGAGGGAGAATAGACGGCTGGTAGTTTTGCGGCAGTGAAAGTCGTAACGTCGGAAGAAGCGGCGGCCGACGAGGCAGCATGCGAGGTTTGCGGTGGGGGATACTAAGACAACGGAAGAGGAGAGTGAATCGGAGGACGAATGGACAACAAATCAGATAGTGGCATTGTGCGACATGCCACTGGAACACTTGAGAGAACAACGGAGATTGGCCACGGACGGTTTGCCGATACACGGTCGGAATTTGGGACACTAACACAAAGAAATGGATGGCAGGACGTTGCCAATGGCACAGTACGTGGTATGTAACGTGGCAAAGCCTAGTCAGGCGAAGACGGGAATTATCGAGTTCCTCAAGGACAAGTGAGGGGACGATCCCATCATGGTCGACTCGGTGGCGGGAATCAAGAAGGCGCTGAAGAATCGGATTTCCCATGGGGATTTCACGATAGTGCTTCCAGTGGGCAGACGAACGGAAATGTGTTGGAACGATATCGAGGATTTCTTGGTTCCGGATCCGATACCTATACCGAGTCGGACGCAGAAGCTCGTTATAGCGTGTCGTTTAGGTTCGAGAAAAGCGGCAAGGAAACATCGGGAGGAACTCCTTACACGGGATTTGGCTGCAATCCGGGATGAAGCGTTTACTTATATTTCGGGAGTATATCATCGCACACATGTGATACAATACGCGATGATGATCGATCAGCTGGCCAGATATGCGGATCAGGAGAGGCAAACGCCTACCCTGTACCGGTCTCGGGAGGGGTTCGAGGAGGATGGTGCGGAGGCCACGGTGGACGACATAACCGGTAAGGCGACGGAGGAACAGATTAAGGAGGAGACGGATAAGGCCCGGGCGGCTTTGAGGGAACAGACAAAGGGGTGGCAGGGGAGCGAGAAATCCAAGGAGGAAGTGTTGGCGATGATGGACAATCACATAGAGGTCTTTGGACCATTGGAAGGAGGATCGGTTAAACATCACACGGCAAAGTTCTATAGGGAAATGGGGCAGGAGGTGCCTGGTATCGGACGACCTTCACGACTTAGCTTCCACAAAGACCGCAAAGCGAGGGGAATGACGGCGGAGTTGCTGGAAAAGGGGCTCATTGAGGAACGGTTGTCGGAGTATTCATCACCGGTGTGGATGGCGCCAAAGCCGGATGGCACGTTGCGGATGTGTATCAACTACCGGAAGATCAACCAGATAATCAAGAAGATCGAGACGCCGGTCCCAGATGTGAGGCGGGGGGTGGAAGTATTGCGCAAGGCAAAAATATATTCCACTCTGGATCTGAAAAGCCGGTTTTGGCAAGTTCCATTGGCGGAGGAAAGCCGATACCTCACGGCATTCATGGTGGGCATGACGACATACGTCTGGAAGGTTCTGCCGATGGGGCTCAAGGTAGCACCTGGGACCTTCAAGAAGGCAATGACCGAGATGTTGGGACACAAGTCTCGGAACGAGGAATTTGCCTTCAAGCATGGCGACACGTCAACGTATGCCTTTGCATACTTGGATGATGTCATTATATACTCTAACTCGGTGGAAGAGCATGTAGAACATCTCAGGGATATCATGCGGCGGATTAAGGAGTTCGGTTTCCGGCTTAATGCCAAGAAGTGCCACTTCATGCAAAAACGGATCCAATATCTGGGGTACGACATTGAGAATGGCACGTGCACCATCGCGGCCAAGAAACGAGAGGCACTGGCGGACATGCCAATACCGCAGAACAAATCCGATCTACATTCGTTCGTGTCATTGGCACAGTATTACGGGGAGTTTATCCCGAACTTTGCTAATCGGGCGGAGCCCATACGGAAACACATGAAGGAATTCAAAGGGGACTGGGCGAACCCGAAGGAGTGGGGACAGCAAGTCTTGGAAGCGATAAACGATTTGCGGGAGACGATTCTGAAGGATCCGTTAACGGAGGATGGAACGGTTCTGAGGCTGCCGGACTTTGAGGCACCCTTTATTCTGGATACGGACGCGTCGGCCTACGCGATAGGAGGAGTGCTTCGGCAAGCGGACGAAAGGGGCGACTGAGGCCGGTAATGTTTCTTAGTCGAGGGGCGACTGAGGCCGAATGTCGAGTGCGGAGAGGCAATACTGCACCAGACAACGGGAGGCACTGGCTATTGTCTGGGGCTTCAAGCGGCTACGGGAATATTTATGGGGGGCGAAGGAAACGAGAGTGAGAACGGATCACAACAACCTCCGGTGGTTGATGTCACAGGATCACACGGGACGGTTAGCGCGGTGGCAACAGGAGTTATCGGAATACGACTTCCAGATAGAGTATATTATCAAGGGAAAGGAGAACTTTTTGGCTGATCACCAGTCTCGGTCTGGGGGCACGACAGAGGATGGGCGATCACGGGGAAAGACGGGGGCGGAACAACAACAACACCAGGCGCCAGAGGTGTTCACGGTCAAACCGATATGGGATGGGGAGAAGCGGAAAGGGATGAACCTGACGCGATTTAGTTTCACCACGGCGGCGGCAGTCTTGACGGTATGGGGATTCATGGACTTGGAACAGATAGAGCGTGAACTGGATTTTGAAGACAAGAAGCCGATGAACGGTATGATATACGCGGAGGAGGTGTCGGCAGCGTACAAGTTTAGTACGTCGGGGGGGAGGAGAAAAACAGGAACATGAGAGGGACCTCAGGTTGTATGAGGCGGCTAGTAAGGCACCACGAGAGTGTTGTGAGGAGCACGAGGACCAATGCGCGAAGGACAGTCTCGAGGAATACGAGTGGGACGCGGCGTTGTACGCGGAAAGAGAGGCGGAGGAGATGGAAACGTCAAGCCATGGCGGCAGTTGCCAATGGTTGGCAACGTAGTGGTCAGCCCTAAGGCAGAAGGGGAATCATTGTTACCGGAACAGGAGGACGTGACGGTGTTGGAGAAGACGTGGCTTTGGACTTGGAGACAGATACGCAAATCAAGTTTGCTTCGGTGGACAAGTTTCGGAGCCTGACGAGCGAGGCGAAGGAATTCAAGGCACTGATCCAACATGTGAAGAACCCGACGCCGGAAACGCGTACTGAGGCAGTGAAGCGGCAGCTGAAGACGCACACGTATTCGGATGGGCTGATATGGTATATGGGAACGGACAGCAGACACAAGGAAAACCCGGAAAGGTGGACGGTGTGGGTACCACCGGCATTACGGCATGCGATTATGATCGGGGCACATAACTGTCCTATGAGTCATCCAGGATTGGAAAGGATGAAGTGGTCGCTGACAAGGAAGTTCTACTGGGGAAGTATGAGTAAGGATGTGGAACGATTCATCAACGGCTGCGCGCCGTGCCAGAGAGCAAAGACGCCATATGACGCAACCAAGGGTTTGCTTGGACAGTACGAGGTCACGAGCGTCATTTTCGAGACGATCCACATCGATTATGTGGGCCCTCTACCGGAAGCGGGGGGTTCAAGTACATACTTACGGCCATTGACAGGGCGTCGAATTACGTGGTCACGGTTCCCACTAAGGACGAGACTAAGGAAACGACCGCTAAGGCTCTAATTGATCACGTTTTCTGCAGGATCGGAGTTCCAAGGAAGATCATCAGACAGAGGGAGTTCGTTCATCAACTGGCTCTCGAACGAACTCAGTGCATATTTTGGGTTTCAATGGAACTACGTTACGGCATACAATCCAATGGCAAACGGGAAAATCGAACGGATGCACAAGACGATGAAGGCGTCCTTGAAAATCTATTGCCAGAACAACCAGAAGATGTGGCAGGAGACGGTGCAGGCTTTTACGTTTGCGGTTAACAACTTGGGCTCCTCGCCTTTAGGAGGAAGCGTTCGGCTTTGCCCGAATCAACTGGTACATGGAACTTGAAGGGTGTTGAACACACCCACGGATCGCTTCAAGGATACGGCTTGATATGACCCGACGGAATTGATGGCATGCTGCCTGCGGGCAATAGCGGAGGCTGAACACATCGTCCGGAAGCAGCGCGAGGCTGCTATGAGGAGGAAGGACGACAAGGGGCAGCAAGAGTTCTGACATGTGGAGTTCAATGTGGGAGACACGGTCTTGTTATACGTCCCGAGCATCCCGGTGCGTGTGTCGGCGAAGTTGTACGAAAAGTGGCAGGGCCGTATCAGGTGGTGCAGCAAACTGCGGCATACAACTATAAAATCCGCCATCAGCGAACGGCAAAAGAGCAGATCGTGCATGTGCGACGGCTGGTCAAGTTCTCACCGTTTCTATTGGATTACGAGACGGACGCGCAGGCACTGGCGCGCACGACGGATGACTGGGGCAACCCGACACCTTTGCTTACTCGTTCGCAGCGGGCGGAAGAGTTGGCGAGGTTGAGGGACCAGCTCCTGTATGAACCGGAAGAGGAGGAGAAACAAAGATTGCGGGATGCAATTACGGAGCTGGAAAAGGGCTCTCACGAACGAGGATCCAGGAGACAGCGCCAGGAAGGCGAGGGCGCCAACGGCAAGGAGGAAACTAAGGAGCGGAAGGAGGAGCCGGAGGGCTCGGAGGGAGTGCTACGACAGGAAACAAAGGAGGAGGGGAAGGAGGAGAAGGAGAGGCAGCGGGCGCAGACGGCCCGTCCGAGACCACCACCAGAGGGAAGGGATGGAGGTGGATCGCGTCCACAGTCAGAGAAGTGGTTGGACGACCCGACCAAGACAGATAAAATCCGCTGGAGAGTCAGCAAGTATTACTTGATGCGACCGGCGGACAGAGAGGTCTCGGATGATACGCTGGATGACTTCTATGTCATGCGGATATTGAGGGTCGGAGGCCGTACGAGGTCCAATGCGGCGGCGGGCATTGCCCCAGTAATGCAGTTCTGGAGAAGCGATGATGGGACTAACATGGAAAAGGACGGCCGGTTCAGTCCAGTTTTTCTGGAGAACTGGGGGCAGAAACGGGAAACTTGGGATGTCAGCATCCAGTTGGATGACAAGGACCACACGCCCTATACGGTGCAATCACGATCTAGGGAGGTTCTGGACATACCTTTTGACCTCACGGACGAGCGGCGAATCCCCACGTTCATCTGGGATGAGGGGGAGGAGAGAGGCTGGCCCTTTGAGATTATCGGGGCACCACCGGCACAGGTGGGATCGAGGGGAAAGAAGGTGGTTTGGTTTCCTGAGGTTTTAACTGCCGAAGTATCAAGAACAGAAACATCCACACCATCAACAAGATTTACATTTGTTATATTTTGATTTCCCATATTTAGTCCTCGTCATACTAGCAGTGCCGTCTAATCTAAGAAATGGTGATGCCACATTTCTCCATTGTCCAGTGCTATAAATGAGTAGTTGATTATCTGATGCTGTTGTTATAATCACATCGCTATGTGTATCAATACTTCCACTCGCCGACACTTTCGCCGTGTTCGTATCGTGCTCTGATAGCCAAGTTGTGATAGACCTGCCATTTAGTTGATTTACATTTGTAATGTTTTGACTTTTCATATCAATCCAAGCACTCGCATTTATTATACTGCTAAATGTTTTAATTCCTCCTATGGTTTGGTTTCCTGTTAGTTTGACCACCGAACCATCAACTGCGAGATTAGCGAGATTAATTCCATTATACGTAGAAGCCTCCTGTCATACTAGCAGTGCCGTCTAATCTAAGAAAGGGTGGTGTAGTGTTTCTCCATTGCCCCGTGCTATAAATGAGTAATTGATTATCTGCGGGGAAGCCTGTTATTGTCACATCGCTGTGGCTATCTATACTTCCACCTGCTGAAACTTTATTATTATGACCTTATGTTCAAATATCCATTCATCAACATTTTTTGTATTCAGTAAATTTACTCCTGTTATATTCAAATATCCGCCCATACTAATATTACCGAATTCATCAACATTTATCGGAAATGTTTATTTACCCAGTTTATTGAATTATATGTGAGATAACTATTAGTGGCTATTGGTGCGGTTATGATTACACTGAAAGTGTATCAATTGAACCGAGGGTGGTATTCCTCCATTTACCATCTACATCGTTGTATGTTAAGTATTGACCGACCACTGGTGCAAATATGTTAGCGTCAATCAGATGTATAGACTGGTTTGGTGCGGATTGGATGTATTAGAGCGGTGTTGAGTTGAGGCTTTGGCTTCGTCGTTGTCCCTTACTCGTTGCTCTGTATAGTATAAATTTTTTCCTTCTTTGATGTCGGTTGTTGATTTTAAAGCGAGACGTGTGTCAAAGCGGTTATCAGTCCAATAATAATTAAGTCATTCTTTTAGGTTAGTTGTTGATTTTAAAGCGAGACGTGTGTCAAAACGGTTATCAGTCCAATAATAATTAAGTCCTTCTTTTAGGTCAGTTGTGCTTTTGGTAGCCAGTCGTGTATCAAATCGCCCGCCAGTATAATAAAGATTTATTGGGTCGGCATCTTCTGGTACTCTGTCTGTGTTTAAACCTACTATGTTTGTGTTGGTAAGGTCAAGGTTAAGTATATTAGACTATCAACAGCCAACTCATTAAGGCCAAGTAATGATTTATATTGCGACATTATATTAATTAATTATTAAAAAATTAATTTTATTTTTGTTAAATTATAGCAACAAAGATTAAAACCATATCTAAATTATGCAGTCAAAGGAAACATCAAAGGAAAATTGGAAGAAGGCTGTTCAAGCAAATAGAGAAAATGCTAAACGGCGAAAGGACGAATGGGCTCGCGAACGGCTCCGCAAGAAGGGGGAACTGAAAGATAAGACAATAGATAAAATAATTGAAACTGATGCTGAGTTAAGTGTTGCTAAGGAAATACTTGCAAAACCCGAAATCGTAGAAGACGAAAGCGACAGCGACAGCGGAATTGATATGTCTGAGGTTATTGCTAATCATATGCTTAGAAAGATAAAAAAGAATGCTAAAAAACCTAAGAAGAAAACCGCAACCCAAGAAGAAGAAGAAAGTGAGAGTAAAGTGAAGATTATGAAACAACAGGCGGAAAACAGCGAGGCGGCAAAAAACGAAGTGAAAAAATATCAGTCAATGTATATAACAATACACCAAAGAGTAAAGAAAAAAGTCAAGAGGCAGATAAAGTATTTCTTAAATTCTAATTATATTCATCAACTTCACTTCTATCTGTCTTCGACAGATTTCTCGTTTGTTGATGAACATCGTATGGAGGTGATATTAATTTAAAATGAAATAAAAAAACGATGTTTTAGAATAAGCGAGAGTGCGGAGCACGAAGCGCATGTCTAAATATCATGGACAACAAACATACGACTGCTAATATCAATCAACAAAATTCTGACTCAGACAAAACGGATGAGGAACAAAAAAAAGATACAGCACAGGAAATATTTCGGCAGACAAAGCCCAGAACAAGGGGCACAACAATATGGGCAGATAAAGTTTTAGATATGGTAAATGTTGATTTAATGGATATGACAAAAGTCACAACAAAAAATAAAAATTATAATTTTGCTTTGATTTGGATTGATATTCATAGTCGGTATGCTTATGCAGTCCCGTTAAAAAATAAGTTTTCAACTACGGTCTTAGAAGCACTCACAAAACTACCAAAGCCCAAGGCATTTATCTCAGACAGCGGTGATGAATTTAAGGGAGCGGTTGGAGAATGGATGGATAATAATGGTTTTAATCATTTTAAGGTTGAAGTTGGAGACCATAATTCATTAGGTATTGTTGATATATTTGTAAGAACTCTACGAGAACAACTCCATGTTATATGGTCTTATAATTGTAACTTTGATTGGATAAATTACATTGAAGATGTTGTTTATTATTACAACAAAAAGAAGCACTCAACTATTAAGGCCTCACCACTTGAAGTATTTAATGGCACTGCTTCTAACAAGCAAGAACAATATGTAGATAAGAATTTATTTGATTTCAAAGAATGAGACAAGGTAAGAAAACTTAACAAAGAAGCACATATTAGAAAAGGGTGGTAAGACTTGGAGCAAACAAATATAAAGTAAAAGGCCGTAGGGGCTACCGGATTATATTAACAAATGATGAAGTCGTGCCACCAAGGAACTTATTAAAGACTGAGGCAGCCGAAGAAGACGACAACACAAAAGACGAACCGGATATTAATAAAGAATTTAAAAAAATTAACAAAGGAAAAGCAAACAAAGCATTTACTGAATAGAGAACAAATTGACTCCTCAAACATAAAAACTAGCGATAGAATCCGAAAGAAGATCATTTTGGATTTGTAGTAAATTCTGTGGATTTGCCATATATGTTTGTCAGGATCGCTCCGCCAGATAAGAAACCTTAGCCCACAAACACACCGAAACAAACGGACAGAATACCGCTAACTCGGTGATGACATAAATGTTCGAAAAACAGAAAAACAGAAAACAAAACATTCTTTTTGCTTGTTTCTCATTTTTGCCACGATACATATGCTCTATGTTTCAATGATTTCTCGTGTGTTTTTATAGTTGAAGGTAATGAAGAAACCATACGACCACACCCGCATTGATACTTTTCATTTGCTTCTTCTGTGCCCATGCTATGCTGTATTCTTGCTTTTTGATTTTTTATCATTATCCCACATTTCCCTTTTTGGTTTAATGTTTACATCATACCACTCCTGTGCCTGTTGTAATGCTTCTTCTTTCGTTCTCTTACTATTAATACAAAATTTTTTGCTATTTTGTTTTCCTTCCTCTGTCCATTTCACACAGACCATGTGCTTCTTTTCATTATTCATTACATACACACCTCCCTTTGAACAATACTTCGCCATTGTTGTCCTATATTTGTATTAATTCTGTTCTTTAATATATAATTCTATAGCACACTTTCAATACAGAGCACTTTTTTTTTTTTGGAAAAAGATAAGGGACTCAGGACACCACGAAAGAATAAGAAAAGGGTGATAAGGACGCTTAGTATTAATAGTTTGTGAAAAAGTGTGATTTTCTAGTTTTGCTAGTTTTTGTTGATTAATAGGAGAGCGAAATATGGTGAAATGAGTTAAATTTATGTAAATGAATATAAAGATAACTGTCCAATAGTAATACCCTTAGTAGTGACAGAGTCTGAGACAGACAGACAGACAGACAGACGGACAGACAGTACTAGTATGAGACAGAGAGATAGAGAGACAGAAAGATTGACATGTACAGACAGAGAGGCAGACAGAGAGACAGACAGGCAGACACAGTGACACACACGCATACACTCACACACACACTCACACACACACACACACAGACACACACACACACACACACACAGACAGTGCGTGGAATCAAAAAGTATTTTTTGAGTAGTATAATATGAAATCTATGATGGTCGTTTTTCGTGCCTCAAAACAACCTCATAAATTTCATTTGACGCTTCCTATTGCTAGTTTGAACTTTCAATACGAAGCGTTAAAACAGCAAAATAAAAAAATAAAAATTTCAATCAATACAAGAAAGCAAAATAAAGAAATCTCTCTTACTCTTAATCTCGCTTTTAAATAAAAATAAAAATCAAGCAAAAATTTTTTCCGCTTTACTTTTATTTTTAAATAAAAACAAAATCAATACGAGAGCACAAAACACCCCAAAAAGCCCTCCACAGAGCACAAAGAAAAACATATATGTATTACCTTTTCGCTTCAATCTCCACTTCACCAACCTACCACACAAACAAGTATGGTAGATAATTTTTTTTTTGAAAGGTGGAGGGCTTTCGCCCAATTTTTTGAATTGAATACACACTAGTTTATACTCCTATATGCAAAAGAAGTTAGTAGTAAGAACTACTATTACTCAACTCGTCGTCGTTTATATTGCTCATATTCTTGTATTACATTATATGATGTTTTACCACCATCAATCATTTTTCTTGCTCTAATTTCTTCGTCAACACTCATTGGTTGATTTTCGGCACTCAGCCAATGCTCAAATAACGCGAGTTGTTTTAAAAAAAAAAATCTTTTCTTTTTTCTTCTCGCTTTAGTTGGTCTATTTGTTCTTTTCGTTCTGCTTTACTATTATGATTTTCAAGTATTTCTTCAATAGCAGTCGCCTTACTTTCACAATCTTTTTTTTGCTTTTCTAGTTCGCTTAGTATGGTATCCATCCTTACATCATTAATCGCTTTTTTTTCTCATTATTTCATTACGTGATTTATCTCTTAATTTCTCAATCCAATTATTAGTGGTTTCTCTCTCAACATATCCATCATCACTATTACTTTCATTCTCATCCTCGCTCATTATTGTTGTTTGAGATGTATCTGATTATGACTAATACTACTTCGCTCTGAAAAGCGAAAAGTTGTCCGCACCAAAATTCGGGAGTTGGGCTTTTTGACCAGCGCTCCTAGGTGTATGGTGCCGGTATTATCATCAACTATTGCCATTTTGTCCTACTTGGCTTATTTTTTCCATCCATTTGACAGATTTTACCATTTATTATTGTAAGGATTTTTTTTGCTAGAATTTCCAAGCCGTTTTCCTACCTCGTGGTTTTTCTCAGGCGTTCTCATTCTTCAGTTTTCTTGCAAAGGTCAAAGCGTCTCCAAAGAAAAGAATGAAACCCTTGTGTTTTTTTTGTGCGCTTGAAGATGGATGAAGGTAAGGCTGTCGCAGACGAAGGCGGAGTGGAAGGTAAAGACGAGCTGACTGAAGCGATGGCTGGACTTTCCGTTCGACCATTTACTCCGTCTAATCCTTCTAGACTTTTGCCAGAGCTCAGTAATGGAACGCGATTATATATTCTGTTTAAAAAAAATCTACCTTTGAACCCGATAGTAGAAATTGACGAACGCAGGGCTAGGGGTTTTGTTTCAGATGGATACTTACAAAAAGTAGCAATGTTCAGTAAGAGTAGCTCAAGCTCTGGTAATGTTGTTCGCCTTCAAGATAGGGGTCTTTTCGTCATGTTCGTCAATCCTTTACAGCCAGATGAAAAGATTTATGTATTTGCTCATCGTGGAAACGTGAATACATTCTTGAAGGGTGTAGGTAGTGAGACTTCGATCAACGTATTTATCACGATGGCTAACTTCGCTCCGTGATTAAAAACAAACATGTTTATTACGTTAAACTTCATTTTCATTAAAGGTCAAGTATTACTTTAGCCTTTCGCTCTCTTCTACTAGTCCTGATATTCTCTGGCTGAATGTCTTCACGTTTTAGCAGTTCTTTTGTTTTTTTCTCTTTAATAACTTCTTTAGTTTGCTCCTTCATGTCTTTTTCTTCGTCAATCGGTTTAACCAAATCAGTCTTCAAAAGTTCTCGCGGAGATACTAATTCATTTGAGTCTAATATTAACTTAAATCCGGAACGGCCTTTGACTTTATAAATAATTTTACTGAAAGTCTTTCCGCCTTTGGAGAAAACATTTCGTTTGTTTTCCTTTCTCACACCGACATTGAATTCATCTATTAAATGATCACGAGTGATTTTCTGGGTATTTTTGTCTCTCCCGAAAAATACATCCGCTGGTTTAGCCTGAATTCCTCTATGCACTTTATGATTATAAGCATCAACTAAGTCTTGAATATAACTAACCCAATCAAAATTACGATTGGTTTCAAATAAAAGGTCAAGCCATCTCCTAATACTTCTTATCACTCTATCGACAACCGCAAGCGCTCTATGGTCGCCAACTTCAACAACATCGTGTTTTATTCCATTTTCAATAAAGTATTCGCGGGTTGTACCTTTATATTCTCCCCCGCTGTCAGTAGTAATTGATTTCGGTTTATATTTGATTGATTTCAAGGCATAATACTTCTTTTGCGGTTTTATTTTTTAATGGAATGATTATTAAATATCGTGAATGACAATCAATCCAAACAAGCATCCAAGCATACCCCTTATTTCCTTTCTAATCTTTTATCTTACTCATATCTGCTAAGTCAAGAAAGACTTGGTCTAATGGTTTATCAACCCATATAGTGTTCCATATTTTTGGGTTCTTTTTCTGGTGGTGAATTTCCAGTGCTTCTTCTTTTTTTGTTTTAACTACTTCTCCCGTATGCATATCCTCTAATTGACTACTACGATTTTGATTATTAATAATTGTATATTTATGGTCAAGTTGATTTTCCTCACTCATCTATATTTAGAATTTTAAAAAGCATTTTTCAATATCGTTATTTTTTTCTTTCTTAGCACTACCAGAAGATTGATTATATACTTTTACACTCACACTGCTTGACTTCTTACCTTTCCCTTTCTTAGGTTTCGGTTCTTCTTCCTCACTACTCTCGCTTTCACTTTCTTCACTCTCCTGATCTATTTCGTCACGCCGAAATAGATCTGGTTTCTTACTCTTCTTCGCTCTCTTAGTTTCCGCCTTCGCTCTTTTAATTTTCATCTTAGCCATCTTTTCGGCAATGATATCAGTAAAATCAACCTCATCCTCACTCTCACTCTGCTCAGGTGTGTCATCCTGTTCCTTCTCATTAATGATATCGGTTGCTAAATTCTTATTTTCTATCTCTGCTATTTTTCGCTCCATATCTTCGTCTTCGCTTTTAACCGCGTTTCGGTATTGTGCCAAAACATTTTTAGCATGCTCCATCTTTCGTTGTTTCGCTTTCGCTTTTATTCCTTCCACAGCACTACCCCAATTCTTACGACTTGCTTCGGGGGACGGCATTCTATACTAAGATTTTTATATTTTTAGTATTTACAAATTAAATAATTAATTGATATTTGACAATCTCACTCCAATCTCAAATATATTTGAGATATCTCGCACTTTCGTTTATTGTCAAACATCGTTTTAAAATAAAATTTAATTTTTAATAATATAGGAACCGATTTTCTAAAATATCTCAAACGAGTTTGAGATTTACGAAAAGCGTAGCGAAAGTTGGAATTTAGAAAATCAATATGTCAGGTTCATCCTTTAAGTCGCTCTTAGGCTTGTCAGAAATTGCGGTGGACTCACTAGATATAAAAAATTTAGACTTAACCAATACCAACATAGTGGGCTTAAACACAGACAGAGTTCCAGAAGATGCTGATCCCGTAAATCTTTATTACACTGACGGCCGATTTGATACAAGGTTATCCAGCAAATCAACAACCGACATCAAAGAAGGAAAAAATTTATACTATACAGAGCAACGAGTAAGGGGACAACGACGAAGTCAAAGCCTCAACTCAACACCGCTCTAATACTTCTAATCCGCACCAAACCAGTTTATATAATTTGATAGACACAAACATATTTGCACAAGCGAGCGGACAATACTTAACTTACAACGATGTTGAAGGCAAATGGAAGAATACATCCCTTGGTTCAATTGATACACTTTCAGATGTGGTTATAACCGCGCCGATAGCGATGAATAGTTATCTAACATATAACTCAATAAACTGGGTAAATAAAACATTTCCGATAAACGTGGATGAATTTGGCAATATTAGTATGGGAAGGAAGAATATAACAGGAGTTAATTTACTAAATACCAAAGATGTTGATGAATGGATATTTGAGCATAATGATAATAATGATAAAGTTTCAGCGAGTGGAAGTATAGATAGCCACAGCGATGTGTCAATATCAGGCTTCCCAGCAGATAACCAACTGCTTATGTATAGCACGGGACAAATGGAGAAACACCACACCACCATTTCTTAGATTAGACGGCACTGCTAGTATGACGGGAGGACTAAATATGGGCGGGTTTGCTATTTCAGGGGCTTCTACATATAATGGAATTAATCTCGCTAATCTCGCAGTTGATGGTTCGGTGGTCAAACTAACAGGAGACCAAACCATAGCAGGAATTAAGACATTTAGCAGTATAATAAATGCGAGTGCGGGGATTGATATGAAAAGCCAAAGCATAACAAATGTAAATCTTGTTGATGGCGTGGATGTTTCCGTTCTTGATACTTCGGTGGTTAAACTAACAGGAGACCAAACCATACTAGCAGGGAATAAAAAATTTACATCAACTTTAGAAGTAAGTGGTTCGTCCAATCCTACTACTTTTGACGGCATTGGCATAGCATTTGATACAAAAATAGGAATGATTGCAGCACAAAAAACAGCAACAGCGACTTGGTATCCGATACAAATAACTGGTTCGTATGTAGAGTTATATTCAGGTAATACTTTAATTATAACCGCAACTGGAACAACATTAAGTTTGAATAACAACAAAATAACAAACTTAGCCGACCCTTCCGCTTCAACAGATGGAGCAAATAAAAGTTATGTTGATACAAAAGACGGGCAAAATGTGAAACTAACAAGAACCATAGCAGGAATTAAGACATATAGCAGTGGTGTTGAAATAACGGGAAATTCAATTAATTCAACAACGAAGGGAACATTCATCGTTTTCAATTTTACAAGTAATATCGGGTCAATTGCTAGTTTGGATATGAAAACTGCAACATATTACAACTTTGAAATTTCTGCGAAAAAAATAAGTTTTATTATTGACGGGACGATTGTTTCGTGGTTTAATGCTACTGGCTTAGATTGTAATAGTAGTCGGATTGTTAATCTAGGAGCGCCACAAAATGCGAATGAAGCGGTAAATAGGCAATATCTGGATGATAATTGTGTGAAACTAACAACAGACCAAACCATAACAGGAAGTAAAACATTTAATGGGGCGAGCACTACGATAAAATATCTAACTTTAACGAACAATGCCGATTTTAATAATCAAGTTATCATTAATGGTGGAAATATTACATATAATGGGGCGAGGATATTAAACCAAAATGGAGGAGATATATTCTTTTCACAGACATCAGGTGATTACCAATATTTCTTATTTACTTTAAATACTGCTACAAGTGGAACCGCAGACCAAAGAGGTTATGTATTTACGAATGTAGCATTTGATGTAAAAGGGGCGGGACTTTATATTTCAAAACTTCTGGATAATAAAAGTGCTTCATCTGACATCGTCCGTTTTAACAATGCTGGGGGTATGCGGTTTTATGGAGCCTTAGATATGAACTCAAACAACATAACAAATGGTGGAACAATAACGGGAACATCAGTCACTTTAACTGCTGGCGACTACAACAACATTAACGGCGAGCGACAAAATAACAACATCACTAACATCATCGATAAGCAGACCAATAATTCTAGGAAACACATCAAAATCAGTGAATGGAATGACAGGGGGCTTAGAATTATACGGGACGGCTGGCAATATCGGAGGGGCACACTTACAAGCAATAACCACGGCGGATGCTTATCCAACATTTCAATTATTGAACTGGGCACACGACAATATCAATTTATATTTTGATTGTTATTACAACGGGACGAGCATATTATCTTCTAACACTTCTTCAAATTTTCAAATTGCGAAATACTTAAACAAACTAAGTTTTAATTATAAAAATGGCGGAACACTCGGGCAGTCTATAACGATGACAGAGGCGATATCTATTGATACAGCAGGCTTATTAACAACAAAGGCAATAACGGCGAGCGATAAAATAACAACAGCACTAGGCAAACCAATAATTATAGGAAACACAACAAAAGGAATAGGAGCAACGGCAGGTTTAGAATTATACGGAACGGCGAGTAATGTCGCAGGAGCACATATACAGGCAATAACTTCAACAGACATCTATCCAGTTTTTCAACAACTAAACTGGTCGCATGATCATGTCAATTTAAGTTTTGATGCTTATTTTGATGGCACGAACTGGAAATCAAGCCACAGCGGTTCAAACTTTCTGATTAAAAAAGGTGGAAAACTCGCTTTTTATTATAATTCAGGAACACCGGTGGGAAACAATATATCTTACACTGAGGCGATGAACATTAATACGTCGGGAGATTTAAGCATCACAACAGCATCCAGCGGATTTTCAACATTAAGAAAAAGACCAAGTTCTACTTACGACCCACAAATATATATGAAATCAGGAGGATATTCAAATTATGTCACAATCTGCTCGTCTCAGGGAATTCTACATGCTTGGACTACTTCAAACTCTTCAGGTGAGCCGTCTGGCAGTTATAATTATGTTCCGCTTAATGGTGCTTGGACAAACTCATCTGACAGGAGGCTAAAATCAGATATTAAAACATTAGACTGCGGGGATTGTTGTGAGAAACTAATGAAAATAAATTGTTGTTCATATTATTTGAAAGCAGACGAAAAGAAAGAACAAAAGAACCACGGATTTATTGCTGATGAAGTTAAAAAAATATTTCCTGAATTTGTATCTGAAAGCGGAATGAAAGCAGATGATGGAAATGGAAATCTTGAAGGCATAACATATACAAGTTTTATACCAATATTAGTCAGTGCTTTTCAACACATGGCGGAAAAGGTAGTTAATTTAGAAAAAGAAAATAAAAATCTCATGCTTATTATAGAAGATCTATCTAAGCAACTTTCTGAAATACGAGCAGTCGTGTTTCCTAATACGCTTTGCAATGCCCCCCTAGATTACACCCGCCACCTCCGCTCATTGATATGACAGATGGCGAACTAACACCAGAATTAAAAAATCGTGTTTTGGACATTTCGTTGAAAACTGAGGAAAAAAAAGTAGAGCACGAATTGGAAGATAACTGGAATTGTTGTTGTATAAAAAACAGACCAACGGACAGCCAACTTATTAAATACTTATTTCAAATGGGTATCATTATTGCCATTATAACCCTTTGTATCGTGAGGCTATCTGAAAAGAACTTGCCGTGCGAGGTTGCTAATACTTATGTCGGAATTTTAACACTATTGATTGGCATCTGCCTTCCATCGCCTTCTAGTTCAAAGAAGTGATATTTATCAACGAAAAGCAATGATATCAGTGAAATCAACCTCATCTTCACTCTCACTCTGCTCGGGTGTGTCATCTTGATCCTTCTCGTTAATAATATCTGTTGCTAAATTCTTATTTTCTCTGCTATTTTTCGTTCCATATCTTCGTCTTCGCTTTTAACAGCGTTTCGGTATTGCTCCAAAACCTTTTTGGCATGTTCCATTTTTCTCTGCTTTGCTTTTTGTTTAATTCCATCGACTGTTTTTCCCCAGTTTTGGCGGCTCGCTTCGGGAGACGGCATTTTAGAATCTCACTTCGTGCTTCGCACTCTCGCTTATTCTAAAAATATTCTATACTAAGATTATTATATTTTAGTATTTTTAAAATTAAATATTCATTCTAATATACAATGGGTAGTCAGTACAAAAGTTTACTTGGCCTTAATGAGTTGGCGATAGACTCACTCAATATACTTAACTTAGACCTTACCAACACAAACATAGTCGGTCTGAATACAGACAGAGTGCCAGAAGATGCTGATCCCGTAAATCTTTATTACACTGACGACCGATTTGACACACGTCTCGCTTTAAAATCAACTACGGATATCAAAGAAGGAAAAAATTTATACTATACAGAGCAACGAGTAAGGGATAATGACGAAGTCAAAGCCTCAACTCAACACAGAAGCAATACTTCCAATCCGCACCAAACAAGTTTATATAATTTGATAGACACAAACATATTTGCACAAGCGAGCGGACAATACTTAACTTACAACGATGTAGAAGGCAAATCGAAGAATACAGCCCTTAGTTCAATTGATACACTTTCAGATGTGGTTATAACCGCACCAATAGCAATGAATAGTTATCTAACATATAATTCAATAAACTGGGTAAATAAAACATTTCCGATAAATGTGGATGAATTCGGCAATATTAGTATGGGAAGGAAGAATATAACAGGAGTTAATTTACTAAATAGCAAAGATGTTGATGAATGGATATTTGAACACCAAGATAATAATGATAAAGTGTCAGCGAGTGGAAGCATAGATAGCCACAGCGATGTGACAATATCAGGCTTCCCAGCAGATAACCAACTGCTTATTTATAGCACAGGACAATGGAGAAACACTACACCACCCTTTGTTAGATTAGATGGCACTGCCAGTATGACGGGAGGACTAAATATGGGTGGTTTTGCTATTTCAGGGGCTTCTACATGTAATGGAATTAATCTCGCTAATCTCGCAGTTGATGGTTCGGTGGTCAAACTAACAGGAGACCAAACCATAGGAGGAATTAAAACATTCAGCAGTGAAATTAAAGCAAATGCGGGGATAACAACAACAACATTAACAACAAGCGACAATGTGGTAGTAGGAGCAGGCAAAAGTATTTTCATAGATAGAAAAGCACTCGCCAACAATAAATTAGTCTTATGGGATGGAGGAACGCCATCAACAACTGCTTTTATTGGTTTTGGTGTTGCTAGTCAAACTTTTCTTTATAATGTTAATGCTTCAACTGATAGTCATATATTTTACTATGGCGGGACAAACGAATTATTCAGGATTAATAATGGAGAAGTTAAGGCATCAAAGGTAATAACCGCAAGTGCGGGGGTATCAACAACTACACTCACGGCAAGCGGATTAATGAATGCGAGTGCTGGTATTGATATGAAAAACCAAAGTATAACAAATGTGAATTTAGTTGATGGTGTTGATGTTTCTGTCCTTGATACTTCGGCGGTTAAAACCTCAGGAAACCAAACCATAGCAGGAATTAAGACATATAGCAGTGGTGTGGAAATAACTGGAAATTTCAATATTCAACAAAGTAATATTGGGTCTATTGCACAGATTTTTTAACGATGTTTGGGTCTATTGGTTTTTTATCGCCGGCACAGATTAACGGCAGGGCATCATCCCACCCAATACACATATCACTAAAAGGCTTATACACACATTTAAATTTGGATTCAATACCTTGCTTTATACAATAAGCACACGCATCTCGTTTTGTTTGATTTGCTCTACTATAAAAGTCGCAGTCAGTTCGCGAAATAGCCGAGCACACAAACAAGAATATTAAAATCATTTTTTTATATTATACAAAATATATGATGACGGAGCACAAATACCAAAAGATTATTTTCTAAGCAATGACTTTGTGGGTAAATCATTCAACAAGAACATTCAGATGTCTTTCACACCTACCAAAATGAATGTAAAATTTATTCACTACTATAACGACCAAACTGAGACAAAAACCAGAATTCTTTACATCGATAGAATTGGAATTATTGGCACATTCTCCGACAGCACCACAGCAAACATTTCAAACCTTAGTTATAATTTGGGTGTCGTTGGATGGACAGACGGACAATATACATTTAAAGTCCTTGAAACCGACAGCGGAAATATTGATACAGGAAATTTAGCGGGAAGAATTGTTATCGCTTTGGAATTTTTAGGCTGATATTTGAGAATTTCACTCCCAATCTCAAATATATTTGAGATATCCCGTTTATTCTCAAACATCGTTAAAAAATGAATAGTTAGATATATACCACAAAAAGACGATTTTCTAAAATATCTCAAACGAGTTTGAGATTTACGAAAAGCGAAGCGAAAGTGTGAATTCAGAAAAGCAATAATATAAGATGATGAAGATTAACAATGTCAAAGTTAAGCCAGTAAAGCAGGATGGAAACGGAGACAAAAAAGCAAAGGGTTATAAATTATTTAATGAGCCGCATGCCAATATATTTCTACTTGCCCGTAAGAAGAGCGGGAAAACAACAGCACTCTTTGAAATACTGAAACGGACGACAGACAGAAAAACCCGTATTGTCATTATTGCTTCAACAATACACAAGGACTACATTTATAAAGCAATGGTAAAGCACTTTAAGAACAGGGGAAACCCGATGGCTGTATACCTTTCTCAAATCAGATGGTGTGAATGTCATTGATTATGAGTTAGACAAAAATCTCCATCAAGATTGAGATATGCACGAAGGTGAAATTAAACAGGACGATAAAGAACCGATGGAGAAACCGCAATTCTTATACTTTGGAAAAGAAAAGAAACAGATAAAGGAGGCACCAAAAGAGCGACCGAGTAAGTATATTTCGCCAGAGGTTGTTTTTGTTTTGGACGATTTAGGGAGCGGATTAAGAGACAAGTCCGTAAGTGATTTGTTAAAAAAGAACAGACACTATAAATCAAAGGTGATTATGTCAAGCCAGTATCTGAATGACCTACGACCAGAAGCCATTAAGCAGTTAGATTATTTATTAATCTTTCCAGGCCAGTCTCAGGACAAAATGGAACTCGTGTATAAGCACTTAGACTTATCTTTTGATTTTGATTACTTTCTTCAAAAGTATCACGAAGCAACAAAGGAACGATTTAATTTTCTTTATGTATCAAGTGTTGATGATTAATTACGGAAGAATTTCTCATTAACATTATTATAAAAAATATCTTAAATAATTATTTTTTTACTTATTATAATGGTAGTAAAACCATCTCGTGTTGAAGTCATTCCAACAATCAGCAAACGAACAATTAACTCATCCACAATGGAGGCAAAAAGAAGACTGGTCGTAAGAAGGGCAAGGGGCAGGCTGGCGGAAAAATTAACTGGCAAAAAGTGGGAAAAACAGCCTTGGCTGTGAATAAGTTCCTTCGCGATAACAAAGTAATCTCTAGAACTGTTGGAGCCTTAAGCAGTATTGGAGTGCCTTATGCTGGGTCTGTCCAAGCCACCGCTTCAAAACTTGGTTACGGTAAGCGAAAGCAGAGAGGATGTGGTGCTCTTAAGTTTTAAAGATGATATTTGACAATTTCACTCTCATTCGCTTCGCTCATTCTCGTTTATTGTCAAACATCCTTAAAGATAAAATTATTTTTTGCTCTAATAATATATAAGTGTTAAAACGATTTTCTAAAACACACGAAAGCGAAGCAAAAGTGTGAATTTAGAAAAGTAATGGTAGTCAAGAAAGCGAAGAAACAGAAATTAAGACCACCGCGGGTTTATAGAAACAAAAGCGGGAAGCCGTATATTATCCAGAAGGGCAAAAAATATTATCTTAATTTTGGTAAGAAAACAAGTGATATGAGCACACTTCAAATCGTTAAACTTTTTATGAAATACTAAACAATAAGCCACGTGAGCGTGGCATTACTCCAAAATCAAAGAAAAAAGAAAAGAAGGAGGATTTAAGAAAAGTCCAGAGTCTGTCAGAGATAGAACAAAATACGAGAACAGCCATTAATGAACACTTAGACAAACTCAGAAAGGAGAAATATGAAAAGATTGATGAGATAGACCAAAAAGAGAAAAAAGCACAGGTTGATGCTGAAGAAGAAAAGAAAAGGCAACACAGAAAAGACATAGAAGATGCTAAGGAAAGACAAGAGATAATGAATAGGGAACATAAAAGAGAAGTGGCTGAGATTAAGGAACGACAAGAACAAAAAAACAGAGAACTAAGAAGGGAGCAAAAACTCATAGATGATTTACAATACGAACAGCAAAGGAACCAAAGATTGGCTATTATGCCACCACCGCAATATCAATATATTATGCCACCGCAATATGGACAGCCACAAGCCCCGCCACAACAGGGACAACCACAACAGGGACAACCACAAGCACCACCACAAGCACCACCATTACCTAATTTAGGAGATGAAGCACCATTGAAAACAAAAGAACAATATGAGGAAGAAAAAAAGCAAAAGCAGAAAGATATTGAAACACTGAAATCAGCAGGATATACAGATAATTTCATAAAAAAGATGAGTCGTAAAGACTTACAAAAAGCCAGTCAAGATATTCAGACGGCTATAGCCACAGCAACATCTTTAGAAGAACAGAAAAAGTTAGCAGAAGAATATAAAGAAAAACTTGAAAAGGAAGAAAAGAAAGCAGAAGAAAAGGGTAAGCATTTTGAACATTTACAAATTAATCAATTTTTAATCTCTGCATTTTCAAAAACTTGTCACCCAAACATTACTATTAAAGAGTTAGCACAGGCTTTAAAAAAGAGACTAGATAGTGATGGACATAAAAAATTAAATTACAAAGACACTTCAAAGTGGATTATTGACATGATTAAAAGGTTTAATATTGATGTTGGAAATGAAAAGGAAAACTTAAAAGGAAAAATAGCGGATTATGCTAGATATGAAGAGTTTATGGGGTATCTCCAAAATGTTGGAGATGTTAAACAAAAAGGGAATGGAGCGAAGACATTAGAAGAATTAATTGATAAGGTATTTTCAATAAAAATAATTAAAAAATATTTAGCCCGCAAAGATTGGAAACACACAATGAACAAAAAGGACTTTGTGAACACTCTAACTAGCAAAATGACAGTAGACCCAAATGTGGATAAACAAGTTTCAACAGATTTGAACATTGACGAGGGGATGCCCCAACCGCTACCCCCGAGCGTCGCGGAGCCACAGCAACCAGAGCCAGAGCCACAGCAACCAGATGATATTCACAAATCCGCTCTCCTGCCTTCGACTCCCGAGCGGTTTGTAAACATCGATGGGGAGAGCAATATTGAAAAACCCATGGACGATGTTTATCAACAAACGGGAATGAGTGAAACGAATGAGAGTGTAGTTGATAAATATCGGGGACTAATGACTAATGAAATAGATGACATAATGAAAAAAATATGGATGGTATCTCGGAGCGATAGCGAGCGATGAAATCTACAAGTTGAAGCCAGGAAGCAGAAAGCGATACGGATTTATTATGAATACAGACCCTAGCAACAAAAAAGGACAGCACTGGATGGCAGTATGGATAAGTCTAGATAAAGACAGGAGTGTTGAAGTGTATGACCCTTTAGCGCTTTACCAACCAACGGAAGACTTTCAACAACAAATGAAACAACTAATAGATAAAAGCCACCCCGATAGTTATTTGTTAATGAAGGTTAATCAAGTAAAACAACAATCTGATACAAGCGACACATGCGGATGGTTTGCTATGCGTTTTTTAATGGAGCGGGCGAAAGGAGTGCGATTTAAGTTTGCAAGCGGTTATACAGACTTAAAAGAAGAAGAAGCGGAGAAATTAAAAGCACAGAATGGCTACGGATTTGACACCTATTTGTAAAAGATATTCGTAAATCCGCACTCTCATTCGTTTCACTCATTTTCGTGTGTTTTACAAATATCGTATCCATTCAATTTTTCCCAAATAAAAAAACGATGTTTTAGAATAAGCGAGAGTGAAACGAAAGCGCTATTCTAAAATATCTATAACAATGGAGTATAAGGGAGGAAGAAGTTCGGGTATCTATTACATAAATAGCAAAAACCGAATAACAGGCACAGATAGCGACTTTACACACGAAGTCAATATGAAGGGGCTAGACAATCCCACACATTGTAAAATACTTCATATATATGTGCCGAAGTCGTATTACTCTGTGGCTTCACCATATAATACTTTTACTCTTAGCGAAGACGGGTATGAGGCTTTAATTACGATACCTGAGGGAAACTACACAATGAACAATCTAAAAAATAAGTTGTCGGAGGTACTGACGACGGAAAGTCCAAATGACTATACTTATGTTGCCTCAAGCAACAATACAAACACAGAAGCGGAGGATGGTAAATTAACATTCAGTGTGTCAGAGAATAAGGGAATTCAACCGCGGTTTATATTTGATGATGATACCCGTATTCACGAGGTTATGGGGTTTGATAGAAATTCAACATATTTATTTGCTAATAATTTTGTTAAATCACCAAACGTAATTATTCTAACTGGCGAAAAGACTTTATACCTTCAATCGGACTTAGTTGGCGAAGGAGATAATCACGTGCTACAAGAAATATACACGGCGAATGAAATTCCATTTGGAGCCATTATATACGACGGAAGTGGGTCAGAGTATAATAAGAAATTATCCACCCGTTCAAATAATGTACATAGGTTTTATCTTAAAGACGAAAATGACAAGCCATAAATCTTAATGGTTTGGGTATCGTTATGACTTTATTGATTTATCGTGAAACTAGTTATTTTAGTTTATTTGATTCATTATTCAATTTGCTGAAATCGCGGTAGGGTAATTTTAGAATTATTTATTTTTTTTCTATGCTATTATATATTCTCGTGAATTATTTAACTATCTCAAAAGTTTTGAGATTTGCTACGTCAAAAACAAAACAAAAAATGCCTGTCCAATATGGAGGAGAATTAGTCCATCAGACTAAGGAACTACTCATTGGTAAGTATGAATTAAGCAAACTTACCACCCGTGAAGGCTCGCAACCTGTCGCGCTTACTACTGCTGGTGGTATGGAAAACACATTTGAAATTCCTACTCGTCCTTTGAACCTTGCGAGGAGTGTGTTGCGATTTACTTACACTCCGTCTGGTGCGGGTGGTGCGGGTCGCTACAATCGTATCTATATGGATTGTCTGTCTATGATTAAAACTATTGAATTGCCAAGCCGAAGCGGGCAGTATCTGTGTAATCTTCAACATGTGGGGAACTACACTAAGGTGATATGGAAACCAGAAATGAAGTATGAAAAATTTATGGCACTTGAAAATCATGGTGCTGGTGTTGCTAGCGGTGCTATGCTTCAAAACTGTAATGCAGGAAAAGTTGAAATTGGAACCGTAGCAGAAAGAAAGGCAATTACTGATGCGGCAGATATAGCAAATCTTAAGGCTACAGTTCAAGCAAACTATAAAGTGCCTCTTGTTAATGCCCGTCGCCACGATGATACCGCTCTCGCTGATAGCACTGCTGGAAATTATAGTTTGGTAAATGTTCCTTTTGAGGAGGCTAAGTATTTTGAAGGTGGTGGTGATAATACTGCTACACCTGTTATTAATGTTAAGTTTCCTTTGGGTATGCTGTTTGGCACTATTTTTGAACTGGATAAGACTATTGGATTTAATGAAATTTTGGATTTGCGGATTGTGTGGGCTGAAACAAACCGCTCTTCATGCTATGGCACTCATGTAAGTTCTATTTCAACTGGTGCTGCCGCTACGACCTCTGGTGCTATCGTCTCTAACCTAAATCTATTCCTTGCTGTTGAGACTGACCCGAATGTCATCCTCGGTGTCCAGCAAAAGATTGCGGGTGAAGGCTTTCCATTTAAGATTGAGTATCCTATCGCTTGGAAGCAGAGCCTCTCAACACAAAGTCAAAATTATGTTATTAAGATGAATCGCTCGCAGGGTGAAAGAATTCGTCGTATTTATACTTCAGCCTTTCATTTCACTGAGAGTGCTAATACTTCTTTTGATAATGACAACAGGGCAGATGCTAAAATTATTAGTTATTATACAACACTTGATGAGACACGCCTTCAACAATTTGACATTGACACATCTGAGAATGAAGACTATATGATTTTGAAGGATAAGTTGAAGGGAAGTGCTATCCTAAACAGCGATGTCTATCACTACAACTGGTTCCACGTAGATACTTGGGACAATAGCCGCCCGCTGTGCGATAAGGACACCGACGGCTATGAGGTGAGCGGTTTGAGCCTAGACACTGAACGACGATATGAATTCGTTTCAAATACGAATGCTAATGCGAGCGGTGCAGGCGTAACTAATCTTAACCATTACACATTCGCCATTCTTTAACGAAGTGTGCTTGTTAAGGGAATTGAAATCGTTATGTCTTAACCTAGTGATGCGATAATTAATTTTGATAGTTAATTTATTTTTTTTATACAATATAGGAATGCCCCACCAGAGAAACTTAATCGCAGAAAATCCTGACGGCGAATTTATAAATGTCAGCGTTGGATATGATGGTAATATTGAAACAAATAATTCAAAAACCGCTTTTGGCGAAGCAGTAGTAGGTCAATTAACACCAGTTTTACAAGAAATCTTTCCATATACAATTAATACTAGGATATGGACAAAAACAGAAACAAAATCGTCTGTGTCATTTTTGAATAATATGGCTGAATTGAAAACAACTGCTGATGCTACGGCAGATGCTAGACTGGTAAGTAAAAGGAGAATAAAATATAGAACTGGAATGGGTGTCCTAGCCCGCTTTACTGCTCTATGGACGACGGATGATACAAAAGATTACTATTCATTTATTGGAATAGGAAATGATCTCGTTGATGGATTTTATTTTTACAAAAATCAAGCAGGAATGAATATCGCACATTGTACGGGAGGTGGTGTAGATTATATCGACCAAGAGACTGGGACGACCCTTGCGATGGAAATTATGCTATGCCAAACTTAGACTGGAGCAAAGGAAATGTATTTCAAATTCAATTTCAATATTTAGGTTTTGGTGCTATTAAGTTTTATATTGAAAATCCCATAACAGGATTATTTCAATTAGTTCATATGATTGAGTATGCGAATGCTAATAATGGTGTAAGCCTGCGAAATACAACATTACCTTTTACGGCAGTAATGAGAAATGATGCAGCGACTGGAATACAAACTCTTAAAACAGCGAGTGCCAGTTTATTCATTGAGGGAACGAATACTATAAACACAAGTATAACAAACGAAGTGGAAGGAAGTAAAGCATCAAACACCACTGAAAGTCCTATTATTAGTATAAAAAACAAAGCGGTATTTGATGCGGGCGGTGCTAATTTAACAAATTATTCAAATGTTTATCCAACTTTGATAAGTATTACAAATGAAGATACTAAGTCGAATGTTGTCAGAATGGTATTAAATGGAACACTAACTGGAGCAGGTTTTGCAGATGTTGATTCTAAGTATTCAATTGTAGATACTGACACAAAGGCGAGTGCTATCGCAAACGGAACAACAATTTTTAAACTATATGTAAATTCTCAATCAACTCAACAAATCAATCTTAGAAGTTATGATATATACCTATCGCCGAGTGATGTATTAACTTTTACGCAGAAGTCTGTCTCTGCTGGTGGAGGAGGAAATGTCAATATTATCGCTAACTTCGTAGAGGATCAATAGATATTTGCAAATTCACACTCTCGCTACGCTTTCGTGTGTTTTGCAAACATCGTTTAAAAGTAAATAATAAAAAAAATAATAAGCGGAAAGCGATGTAATATCATCACAAATATTTTTTTACCGCATCTTTACTATTAAAATAAGGTTGTTGAATTAAATATTCAAGGTATGGTTTATCAATCTTAGCAACATCTTCAATTTTCATTTTTTTTATACTTACCATATTGTAGAAAAATATCGGTTTCATTTTGTGCTATCTCTTCGCCTACATTAGCCTTTATTTCGGTAATTCCAGTCTCTTTTAAATCAGTTGTCTTAAAAGGTGTGCTTTCTTCTTTGTCTGTTATGGCAAATGTTGATTTATCTTGCAATGGTGGTATAACTACTTTCACATTGTCATCCCTTGGCTTATATTGCTCATAGAAAGAAACAATATCAGGCTTAGTCCATTTAATTGAAGGTTTCTTAATTTCGCTGTCAAGGCTCCATTTTTCAATTTCATTCAAGTAGTCCTGTTTGGTGTTCAGGTCGGTCATCTTATTTATACTACAAAATAATTTTTATTAAATGTATTTTTTTACTTCACTTTTAATGTCCGTAAATTTATCAAACCACGGCTGTTTCATAACCCATTCAAGGTATGGCTTATCAATAACCGCTACATCTTGAATTTTCTTACCTTTATACTTACCAAATGGAAAAGTATCCTTTGGCTTGCCTGCCCGTGCATTTTCAATCATTTGAATTTCGTCAGTAATTATCTTTTTAACGTCGGTAAGAGAAAATGTTTCTTTTTTATTTTCAATAGAGAGTTTCTCAAACTTCTCACATGGTCTAGTGAGGGTGGTCATTGGTCTATATAGACTGGTAAAAAAATTATAGAAAAAAATTAATTAATTGATATTTGTGAGCATCGCTTTTTGCTTTAATGGTTTCGATGTTTGACAATAAACGAGAATGAGCGAAGCGAATGAGAGTGAAATTGTCAAATATCTATCATTAATCTAGGAGCGGATATGGAAGCCGTGAGGGATACTATCATTTTTGTTGATAAACTCACGACCGCACCATTTATTATCATTAACTTTCTTTTTTATGTTTGTAGTATGAACTATGCTGACATGGTTAATGTTTTGCTGTTTGCTATTTCGTGATAAATGAATTTTCTTCATTTGAAAATCTCTAACATTTTCAATGTTTTCACCTACATCCATCTTTTCATATACTTCTGGATTCAAGCCTTTTGAATTCAACCCCTTACCTCTGAGGTGGTAGTATCTCTTTTTTACTCCTTCGTTTTCGTAGCATTCAATTATATGAACACCTTTGTCTTTATGTTTCAAATCATTCTTAGTAAGGTAAGGGAGAAAGGCTTCATTCGTTGTAAATTCTAACATATACCATTTAGGAGCAATCCATATTCCTCTTATTATCTTACAGCAATCTCCTAAGTCATCCGTTATTCCTCCAAGAGATTTATCACCAAGTCTTTTGATTAGTTTGGCGAACCTAACATGCAACACTAAACTATCGGTATCGGTGTAATAGAAATCAGCCTCTATGTCTTTATTTGGATTAGCCTCTTTTATGTAGTTATACATAATACGCCTACTATATGCTAGAATAAATGCTCCGTAGTGAGAAGGCTTTGTAATACTTTCTTCAATTATTACTTCATTTCTAGGAATTCCAGATACGTGCCAAAGTTTGTTTTCGTCTTTATCTTTGAATTCAACCACATCGGATATATAATTTTTCGTCCAAAATTTCCAATACTCCTCATTTGATTTAATATATTCTGCTTCTGTTGGAATAGGTCGTTGTATCATCTTTCCGTATAACTAATTCATAAATAGTTTGGCTAATAAATATTGCGGTGTGCCTTTCTCGCTATTCTCTTTCGCCTTAAACATTTCTAATATATATTATTTGAAAACTGGTTCTGCCTCCTCTGTATATTATCCTTTATGAATTGTTATATCGTAGCCTTCCTTAACAATATCTTCAATGTCAATACTTGTAAGCCATTGGTCTTTCATATCGGCTAAATTCCACTTTAATGAACCAATTTTATTTCTCTGTCCTATTCTTGAATGTAATATGTCTTTTGGTGAGATATAATCAACATTGTAAATACCGATAGGAAGATTATTATAATCAAATGGTGCGATAGCATCTTAATTTCTCCAACCATGAATAAATTAAGCATCGCTGTTGGGTATAAAGATACGACATCCGCATCAACTAAATAATCGGTTAATTCATCAAATGTGATTTTCCCTGCTAAGTAGTCATTGTATTGATTTGAAATAAATCTTTTTTTGCTTGGATATGTTCTTGCTCCGATAACCGCTTTCTAAACGCTTTCTCTAGTTCAATAGTTGGAAGTCTTACATCGTGCTTACCATCAATCATTTTCTTCCAGATATTGAAAGCCAGGCTTGAAGTTGAAATATATGAAGTTAAATTCACCGAGTGTTTTTCAAATATCTCTGTTTATTTTGTCATATAACTCTTTTAACCCCATAACATCACACTTCAAATATTCAAGACACTTATTTCTTAATTCTTCACTCATTGTTTCCCAAGTAGATGCCTTGTCGTGGTCCAAATCTCCTTTAAGAGTTTTGCATTTCATATTTTCTAAGTTTTCTTTTAACGTCCCCTGAGTATGCTTACACATATCCCACATTTTAATATTTTCATATTGTAAAGAGATTATTGAGCAGTTATTAATCATGTGAGATTTTGGTTTGATACCTCTTCTTATTAATTCCTGTTTAATAAAGTAGTGGTCAAAGTTCGCCCCGTTAAAACCATTCACATATAAAATTGGTGGTTCTTCATCTTTATTTCTCTTTTTTCTTACTCCTGCTACTTTCTTGACTGGGTTGTGTAGTTGTTTGTTAGCCCATTCTATTGCTAATTTTCTTCCTCTCTAAGACTAAATCAAGAAATTTAGAAATACAATCAATACCAGCATAATATTTAAATCCTTCCGTCCCTTGAGTATATCCGACTATATAGCAGTCGTGAATATCAAAGCCGTCAGCGAGCGTGTTATTTCTAAAAGTTTCTAGGTCGTAATGAAGAACTTCATCTTTGTTATTATATTTTTCTTTATGAGACTTCGTTATTAAATGTCTCTTTCCATTCTTTAATATTTCTCTATTCGCATAATTAATAACTTTTGGATTACAAGTATGTTTAGTAAAATACTTAGTTAAGCATTTTTCACATTTCTTTTTACATCTTTTAATTAATCCAAAATAGTGGTTATTCTCTAAGTAAATCATAATATCCGCTTCTCCTATTTCGTTTGTGCTTATTGTCTCCTTTGTTAGAGAATTTGTTATTTCGTATGTCTTTCCTGCCTTTATCAAAGTATTAAGGATTTTTACTGCGGTAGAGAATGTTATAGGGCAATCATTAGAAAGGTTGAATTGTTCTCTAATATCATTACATCTTTTTCTGTTAATAAGTGACATATTAAGAATGTCTTTACAAAGGAAGAATAAGCAATTATTATTTTTGCTAGCGGGAGATATTAATATACTTTCCTCATATTTCGTTTGTTTGCTTTTGTATTTTCCCTCATAGCATCCTCCTCCGTTTTCTTGAACTACTACTACCTTAGCATATTCAATGATTCTGTCCTAACCTAATCCAGATGCTTCAATATTGCTTATGTTAAACTCATTCAACATTTCAATAAGATCATTATAGTTTTGTATTTGAAAAGAGTTAAATGTTTTCTTTTTATAATATCTATTTAATTCTTCGTGGTCTGTTATGTATGTTATAGTGATATGAACATCAGCATTTCCTGTCATACTATTTCTTTTCGCATCTAATAGTATAGGAAGTAGAACCTCTCGCTCTAATGCGTCAGTATCATAAAAGTTTATGTCTAATCCTTTCTTGTCGTATGTAAGAGAGTTTAATCTATTGTCTCGCCTAGATTTCAACTCTACTACTTTACATTCCCTTTTGTTTTCTCTTGTTGAAGTTTTCCTCAAATTCGCCCTTACCTTCGCTAGTTCTACATTTTCCTTCGTTGGTCTGGGCGGTAATGGTGGTGGCATATTTTACTTTTATATTAGTGAGGATATAAAAATAATGAAAATAAATTAAATTGTTTTACTTTTTATATATAAGATTGTCTCACCTTTAACATGAAATTCATTCATAAGTTGAATTAACATGAAATTCAACTTAGGCAAAAAAAATCATTTTTCGTTTTTTTGTTTTTTTATACTCCTCTCGCCTTCATTTCTTCATATTCTTTAAGTTTTCTGTTTCGTTCTTTTAATTGCTACTTCCTCTTTTGATTAGTTTCATCCTTATTTCTTTTAATATGCAAGAGCCTTTTCGGAGTTAGCCTTTCGTTTGTCCTCAGGTGTGAGATATTTCTTGTGTCTCCCCATATCTATATTATAAGTAATATAATTTATTTCTTTAAATGGTTTTACATTTTAAATTAAATTATTATTTAATACAATCATCACCCTTAATTCAAGTTGTGCGATTGCTTCTTCACAAATTTGCAATTTGTGAATATTCAACATTGTTGGAGTCTCTAATGCTTTGTTTTTCTGTTTATCCCAAAACTTAAAGGCTTTGCTATATCGTTGAAGCGTTTCTCTTCTAGTGTATTTCTTAATCCTTTTATCGTCTGCTAATGCTTCTGGAAAATGTAAGTTGTATAATTCTTTCAATTCCTTGTCCGCTTGTATGATTAAAAAAGACATATTATATAAGTAATAATATTTATTTCTTTAAATTGTTTTACATTTTATTTTTATGATATCTTTCCATGTCGTCATTTCTAAGAATTATACGAATAACTTTACGTTCTCCTATCATAACCTCTTCTTTCTCTGCGAAGTAGTCTCTATGAAAATCTGATTTTCGTGTTGATATTTTCCATATATCCCTATTACCTTACCACATACACATGTATATTTCTGTTTTCTTCTTTCCTTTACATATTCCGCATTCTTCTGTTTTCTGAGTTGTTTATAATCAGTATTCCTATTATCTTCTTCATATTTTGCTAAGACTTCTTTTTCGTAAAATTCTTTTGATCGTTGTTCTGCTTCTTCCTTCGTTCTCTTGTTGTTACTTCCTATTGTTTTCTCCTTCGTTATTTCATCCTCTCTCCAAACTATTAGAACTTTATTTTTTTTATCTGTATTCCACCTTTCGTAATCTTTCTTAGATTGTTCGTGTTCATTGTATATTAACCTATTTTTTATTGCTTAAATGATGATTTAAAAAATAGGAATGTTTTCTCTCAGTGCTCTGTTGGGGGGATGGGTATTGATTTCGTTTTTTATTTAAAAGTACAAGTAAAGCGGAAAAAATTTTGCTTGATTTTTATTTTTATTTAAAAGCGAGATTAAGAGTAAGAGAGATTTCTTTATTTTGCTTGCTTGTATTGATTGAAATTTTGATTTTTTATTTTGCTGTTTTAACGCTTCGTATTGAAAGTTCAAACTAGCAATAGGAAGCGTCAAATGAAATTTATGAGGTTGTTTTGAGGCACGAAAAACGACCATCATAGATTTCATATTATACTACTCAAAAAATACTTTTTGATTCCACGCACTGTCTGTGTGTGTGTGTGTGTGTCTGTGTGTGTGTGTGTGTGTGAGTGTGTGTGTGAGTGTATGCGTGTGTGTCACTGTGTCTGCCTGTCTGTCTCTCTGTCTGCCTCTCTGTCTGTACATGTCAATCTTTCTGTCTCTCTATCTCTCTGTCTCATACTAGTACTGTCTGTCCGTCTGTCTGTCTGTCTGTCTGTCTCAGACTCTGTCACTACTAAGGGTATTACTATTGGACAGTTATCTTTATATTCATTTACATAAATTTAACTCATTTCACCATATTTCGCTCTCCTATTAATCAACAAAAACTAGCAAAACTAGAAAATCACACTTTTTCACAAACTATTAATACTAAGCGTCCTTATCACCCTTTTCTTATTCTTTCGTGGTGTCCTGAGTCCCTTATCTTTTTCCAAAAAAAAAAAAAGTGCTCTGTATTGAAAGTGTGCTATAGAATTATATATTAAAGAACAGAATTAATACAAATATAGGACAACAATGGCGAAGTATTGTTCAAAGGGAGGTGTGTATGTAATGAATAATGAAAAGAAGCACATGGTCTGTGTGAAATGGACAGAGGAAGGAAAACAAAATAGCAAAAAATTTTGTATTAATAGTAAGAGAACGAAAGAAGAAGCATTACAACAGGCACAGGAGTGGTATGATGTAAACATTAAACCAAAAAGGGAAATGTGGGATAATGATAAAAAATCAAAAAGCAAGAATACAGCATAGCATGGGCACAGAAGAAGCAAATGAAAAGTATCAATGCGGGTGTGGTCGTATGGTTTCTTCATTACCTTCAACTATAAAAACACACGAGAAATCATTGAAACATAGAGCATATGTATCGTGGCAAAAATGAGAAACAAGCAAAAAGAATGTTTTGTTTTCTGTTTTTCTGTTTTTCGAACATTTATGTCATCACCGAGTCAGCGGTATTCTGTCCGTTTGTTTCGGTGTGTTTGTGGGCTAAGGTTTCTTATCTGGCGGAGCGATCCTGACAAACATATATGGCAAATCCACAGAATTTACTACAAATCCAAAATGATCCTCTTTCGGATTCTATCGCTAGTTTTTATGTTTGAGGAGTCAATTTGTTCTCTATTCAGTAAATGCTTTGTTTGCTTTTCCTTTGTTAATTTTTTTAAATTCTTTATTAATATCCGGTTCGTCTTTTGTGTTGTCGTCTTCTTCGGCTGCCTCAGTCTTTAATAAGTTCCTTGGTGGCACGACTTCATCATTTGTTAATATAATCCGGTAGCCCCTACGGCCTTTTACTTTATATTTGTTTGCTCCAAGTCTTACCACCCTTTTCTAATATGTGCTTCTTTGTTAAGTTTTCTTACCTTGTCTCATTCTTTGAAATCAAATAAATTCTTATCTACATATTGTTCTTGCTTGTTAGAAGCAGTGCCATTAAATACTTCAAGTGGTGAGGCCTTAATAGTTGAGTGCTTCTTTTTGTTGTAATAATAAACAACATCTTCAATGTAATTTATCCAATCAAAGTTACAATTATAAGACCATATAACATGGAGTTGTTCTCGTAGAGTTCTTACAAATATATCAACAATACCTAATGAATTATGGTCTCCAACTTCAACCTTAAAATGATTAAAACCATTATTATCCATCCATTCTCCAACCGCTCCCTTAAATTCATCACCGCTGTCTGAGATAAATGCCTTGGGCTTTGGTAGTTTTGTGAGTGCTTCTAAGACCGTAGTTGAAAACTTATTTTTTAACGGGACTGCATAAGCATACCGACTATGAATATCAATCCAAATCAAAGCAAAATTATAATTTTTATTTTTTGTTGTGACTTTTGTCATATCCATTAAATCAACATTTACCATATCTAAAACTTTATCTGCCCATATTGTTGTGCCCCTTGTTCTGGGCTTTGTCTGCCGAAATATTTCCTGTGCTGTATCTTTTTTTTGTTCCTCATCCGTTTTGTCTGAGTCAGAATTTTGTTGATTGATATTAGCAGTCGTATGTTTGTTGTCCATGATATTTAGACATGCGCTTCATGCTCCGCACTCTCGCTTATTCTAAAACATCGTTTTTTTATTTCATTTTAAATTAATATCACCTCCATACGATGTTCATCAACAAACGAGAAATCTGTCGAAGACAGATAGAAGTGAAGTTGATGAATATAATTAGAATTTAAGAAATACTTTATCTGCCTCTTGACTTTTTTCTTTACTCTTTGGTGTATTGTTATATACATTGACTGATATTTTTTCACTTCGTTTTTTGCCGCCTCGCTGTTTTCCGCCTGTTGTTTCATAATCTTCACTTTACTCTCACTTTCTTCTTCTTCTTGGGTTGCGGTTTTCTTCTTAGGTTTTTTAGCATTCTTTTTTATCTTTCTAAGCATATGATTAGCAATAACCTCAGACATATCAATTCCGCTGTCGCTGTCGCTTTCGTCTTCTACGATTTCGGGTTTTGCAAGTATTTCCTTAGCAACACTTAACTCAGCATCAGTTTCAATTATTTTATCTATTGTCTTATCTGTCAGTTCCCCCTTCTTGCGGAGCCGTTCGCGAGCCCATTCGTCCTTTCGCCGTTTAGCATTTTCTCTATTTGCTTGAACAGCCTTCTTCCAATTTTCCTTTGATGTTTCCTTTGACTGCATAATTTAGATATGGTTTTAATCTTTGTTGCTATAATTTAACAAAAATAAAATTAATTTTTTAATAATTAATTAATATAATGTCGCAATATAAATCATTACTTGGCCTTAATGAGTTGGCTGTTGATAGTCTAATATACTTAACCTTGACCTTACCAACACAAACATAGTAGGTTTAAACACAGACAGAGTACCAGAAGATGCCGACCCAATAAATCTTTATTATACTGGCGGGCGATTTGATACACGACTGGCTACCAAAAGCACAACTGACCTAAAAGAAGGACTTAATTATTATTGGACTGATAACCGTTTTGACACACGTCTCGCTTTAAAATCAACAACTAACCTAAAAGAATGACTTAATTATTATTGGACTGATAACCGCTTTGACACACGTCTCGCTTTAGAATCAACAACCGACATCAAAGAAGGAAAAAATTTATACTATACAGAGCAACGAGTAAGGGACAACGACGAAGCCAAAGCCTCAACTCAACACCGCTCTAATACATCCAATCCGCACCAAACCAGTCTATACAATCTGATTGACGCTAACATATTTGCACCAGTGGTCGGTCAATACTTAACATACAACGATGTAGATGGTAAATGGAGGAATACCACCCTCGGTTCAATTGATACACTTTCAGATGTGGTCATAACCGCACCAATAGCCACTAATAGTTATCTCACATATAATTCAATAAACTGGGTAAATAAACATTTCCGATAATTGTTGATGAATTCGGTAATATTAGTATGGGCGGATATTTGAATATAACAGGAGTAAATTTACTGAATACAAAAAATGTTGATGAATGGATATTTGAACATAAGGTCATAATAATAAAGTTTCAGCAGGTGGAAGTATAGATAGCCACAGCGATGTGACAATAACAGGCTTCCCCGCAGATAATCAATTACTCATTTATAGCACGGGGCAATGGAGAAACACTACACCACCCTTTCTTAGATTAGACGGCACTGCTAGTATGACAGGAGGCTTCTACGTATAATGGAATTAATCTCGCTAATCTCGCAGTTGATGGTTCGGTGGTCTCGCTAATCTCGCTAATCTCGCAATTTTAGAAGTTATGATATATACCTATCGCCGAGTGATGTATTAACTTTTACGCAGAAGTCTGTCTCTGCTGGTGGAGGAGGAAATGTCAATATTATCGCTAACTTCGTAGAGGATCAATAGATATTTGCAAATTCACACTCTCGCTACGCTCCCGTGTGTTTTGCAAACATCGTTTAAAAGTAAATAATAAAAAAAATAATAAGCGGAAAGCGATGTAATATCATCACAAATATTTTTTTACCGCATCTTTACTATTAAAATAAGGTTGTTGAATTAAATATTCAAGGTATGGTTTATCAATCTTAGCAACATCTTCAATTTTCATTTTTTTATACTTACCATATTGTAGAAAAATATCGGTTTCATTTTGTGCTATCTCTTCGCCTACATTAGCCTTTATTTCGGTAATTCCAGTCTCTTTTAAATCAGTTGTCTTAAAAGGTGTGCTTTCTTCTTTGTCCGTTATGGCAAATGTTGATTTATCTTGCAATGGCGGTATAACTACTTTCACATTGTCATCCCTTGGCTTATATTGCTCATAGAAAGAAACAATATCAGGCTTAGTCCATTTAATTGAAGGTTTCTTAATTTCGCTGTCAAGGCTCCATTTTTCAATTTCATTCAAGTAGTCCTGTTTGGTGTTCAGGTCGGTCATCTTATTTATACTACAAAATAATTTTTATTAAATGTATTTTTTTACTTCACTTTTAATGTCCGTAAATTTATCAAACCACGGCTGTTTCATAACCCATTCAAGGTATGGCTTATCAATAACCGCTACATCTTGAATTTTCTTACCTTTATACTTACCAAATGGAAAAGTATCCTTTGGCTTGCCTGCCCGTGCATTTTCAATCATTTGAATTTCGTCAGTAATTATCTTTTTAACGTCGGTAAGAGAAAATGTTTCTTTTTTATTTTCAATAGAGAGTTTCTCAAACTTCTCACATGGTCTAGTGAGGGTGGTCATTGGTCTATATAGACTGGTAAAAAAATTATAGAAAAAAATTAATTAATTGATATTTGTGAGCATCGCTTTTTGCTTTAATGGTTTCGATGTTTGACAATAAACGAGAATGAGCGAAGCGAATGAGAGTGAAATTGTCAAATATCTATCATTAATCTAGGAGCGGATATGGAAGCCGTGAGGGATACTATCATTTTTGTTGATAAACTCACGACCGCACCATTTATTATCATTAACTTTCTTTTTTATGTTTGTAGTATGAACTATGCTGACATGGTTAATGTTTTGCTGTTTGCTATTTCGTGATAAATGAATTTTCTTCATTTGAAAATCTCTAACATTTTCAATGTTTTCACCTACATCCATCTTTTCATATACTTCTGGATTCAAGCCTTTTGAATTCAACCCCTTACCTCTGAGGTGGTAGTATCTCTTTTTTACTCCTTCGTTTTCGTAGCATTCAATTATATGAACACCTTTGTCTTTATGTTTCAAATCATTCTTAGTAAGGTAAGGGAGAAAGGCTTCATTCGTTGTAAATTCTAACATATACCATTTAGGAGCAATCCATATTCCTCTTATTATCTTACAGCAATCTCCTAAGTCATCCGTTATTCCTCCAAGAGATTTATCACCAAGTCTTTTGATTAGTTTGGCGAACCTAACATGCAACACTAAACTATCGGTATCGGTGTAATAGAAATCAGCCTCTATGTCTTTATTTGGATTAGCCTCTTTTATGTAGTTATACATAATACGCCTACTATATGCTAGAATAAATGCTCCGTAGTGAGAAGGCTTTGTAATACTTTCTTCAATTATTACTTCATTTCTAGGAATTCCAGATACGTGCCAAAGTTTGTTTTCGTCTTTATCTTTGAATTCAACCACATCGGATATATAATTTTTCGTCCAAAATTTCCAATACTCCTCATTTGATTTAATATATTCTGCTTCTGTTGGAATAGGTCGTTGTATCATCTTTCCGTATAACTAATTCATAAATAGTTTGGCTAATAAATATTGCGGTGTGCCTTTCTCGCTATTCTCTTTCGCCTTAAACATTTCTAATATATATTATTTGAAAACTGGTTCTGCCTCCTCTGTATATTATCCTTTATGAATTGTTATATCGTAGCCTTCCTTAACAATATCTTCAATGTCAATACTTGTAAGCCATTGGTCTTTCATATCGGCTAAATTCCACTTTAATGAACCAATTTTATTTCTCTGTCCTATTCTTGAATGTAATATGTCTTTTGGTGAGATATAATCAACATTGTAAATACCGATAGGAAGATTATTATAATCAAATGGTGCGATAGCATCTTAATTTCTCCAACCATGAATAAATTAAGCATCGCTGTTGGGTATAAAGATACGACATCCGCATCAACTAAATAATCGGTTAATTCATCAAATGTGATTTTCCCTGCTAAGTAGTCATTGTATTGATTTGAAATAAATCTTTTTTTGCTTGGATATGTTCTTGCTCCGATAACCGCTTTCTAAACGCTTTCTCTAGTTCAATAGTTGGAAGTCTTACATCGTGCTTACCATCAATCATTTTCTTCCAGATATTGAAAGCCAGGCTTGAAGTTGAAATATATGAAGTTAAATTCACCGAGTGTTTTTCAAATATCTCTGTTTATTTTGTCATATAACTCTTTTAACCCCATAACATCACACTTCAAATATTCAAGACACTTATTTCTTAATTCTTCACTCATTGTTTCCCAAGTAGATGCCTTGTCGTGGTCCAAATCTCCTTTAAGAGTTTTGCATTTCATATTTTCTAAGTTTTCTTTTAACGTCCCCTGAGTATGCTTACACATATCCCACATTTTAATATTTTCAAATTGTAAAGAGATTATTGAGCAGTTATTAATCATGTGAGATTTTGGTTTGATACCTCTTCTTATTAATTCCTGTTTAATAAAGTAGTGGTCAAAGTTCGCCCCGTTAAAACCATTCACATATAAAATTGGTGGTTCTTCATCTTTATTTCTCTTTTTTCTTACTCCTGCTACTTTCTTGACTGGGTTGTGTAGTTGTTTGTTAGCCCATTCTATTGCTAATTTTCTTCCTCTCTAAGACTAAATCAAGAAATTTAGAAATACAATCAATACCAGCATAATATTTAAATCCTTCCGTCCCTTGAGTATATCCGACTATATAGCAGTCGTGAATATCAAAGCCGTCAGCGAGCGTGTTATTTCTAAAAGTTTCTAGGTCGTAATGAAGAACTTCATCTTTGTTATTATATTTTTCTTTATGAGACTTCGTTATTAAATGTCTCTTTCCATTCTTTAATATTTCTCTATTCGCATAATTAATAACTTTTGGATTACAAGTATGTTTAGTAAAATACTTAGTTAAGCATTTTTCACATTTCTTTTTACATCTTTTAATTAATCCAAAATAGTGGTTATTCTCTAAGTAAATCATAATATCCGCTTCTCCTATTTCGTTTGTGCTTATTGTCTCCTTTGTTAGAGAATTTGTTATTTCGTATGTCTTTCCTGCCTTTATCAAAGTATTAAGGATTTTTACTGCGGTAGAGAATGTTATAGGGCAATCATTAGAAAGGTTGAATTGTTCTCTAATATCATTACATCTTTTTCTGTTAATAAGTGACATATTAAGAATGTCTTTACAAAGGAAGAATAAGCAATTATTATTTTTGCTAGCGGGAGATATTAATATACTTTCCTCATATTTCGTTTGTCTGCTTTTGTATTTTCCCTCATAGCATCCTCCTCCGTTTTCTTGAACTACTACTACCTTAGCATATTCAATGATTCTGTCCTAACCTAATCCAGATGCTTCAATATTGCTTATGTTAAACTCATTCAACATTTCAATAAAATCATTATAGTTTTGTATTTGAAAAGAGTTAAATGTTTTCTTTTTATAATATCTATTTAATTCTTCGTGGTCTGTTATGTATGTTGTAGTGATATGAACATCAGCATTTCCTGTCATACTATTTCTTTTCGCATCTAATAGTATAGGAAGTAGAACCTCTCGCTCTAATGCGTCAGTATCATAAAAGTTTATGTCTAATCCTTTCTTGTCGTATGTAAGAGAGTTTAATCTATTGTCTCGCCTAGATTTCAACTCTACTACTTTACATTCCCTTTTGTTTTCTCTTGTTGAAGTTTTCCTCAAATTCGCCCTTACCTTCGCTAGTTCTACATTTTCCTTCGTTGGTCTGGGCGGTAATGGTGGTGGCATATTTTACTTTTATATTAGTGAGGATATAAAATAATGAAAATAAATTAAATTGTTTTACTTTTTATATATAAGATTGTCTCACCTTTAACATGAAATTCATTCATAAGTTGAATTAACATGAAATTCAACTTAGGCAAAAAAAATCATTTTTCGTTTTTTTGTTTTTTTATACTCCTCTCGCCTTCATTTCTTCATATTCTTTAAGTTTTCTGTTTCGTTCTTTTAATTGCTACTTCCTCTTTTGATTAGTTTCATCCTTATTTCTTTTAATATGCAAGAGCCTTTTCGGAGTTAGCCTTTCGTTTGTCCTCAGGTGTGAGATATTTCTTGTGTCTCCCCATATCTATATTATAATTAATATAATTTATTTCTTTAAATGGTTTTACATTTTAAATTAAATTATTATTTAATACAATCATCACCCTTAATTCAAGTTGTGCGATTGCTTCTTCACAAATTTGCAATTTGTGAATATTCAACATTGTTGGAGTCTCTAATGCTTTGTTTTTCTGTTTATCCCAAAACTTAAAGGCTTTGCTATATCGTTGAAGCGTTTCTCTTCTAGTGTATTTCTTAATCCTTTTATCGTCTGCTAATGCTTCTGGAAAATGTAAGTTGTATAATTCTTTCAATTCCTTGTCCGCTTGTATGATTAAAAAAGACATATTATATAAGTAATAATATTTATTTCTTTAAATTGTTTTACATTTTATTTTTATGATATCTTTCCATGTCGTCATTTCTAAGAATTATACGAATAACTTTACGTTCTCCTATCATAACCTTACGTTCTCCTATCTTTATGTTTTGAGGCACGAAAAACGACCATCATAGATTTCATATTATACTACTTTTTTGTGTGGGAAAGAAAATAGAAAAGTGTGTGGTGGAAAGAAAATAACGCAAGGTGTGAACTATCATGCAAAAAAAACTTTGAGTCAGAAGAAACAACCACCAAAAGTTAGAGATAAGCTTTTTGTAGGCAAAAAAATAAAAGAAGTAAAAAGTCCCTGCAGTAATTTTTTTCCAAGTCCAAACACATATGAATTTCACGGCAGTGGCTTTTCAAACTGGCTTCGATTTAACGGTGTTGTGGCAACACTGTGGCTGATTCGGCTGAAATTTCAAAAAGAATCCGGAAATATATCCATATTATGCCAGGTTTTTAGCTGTATCAATGCCAAGGAAAATTCACCATAGGCCTGATTTATTTTTATGGCAAACAAGGCAGACGACCACAATGTCACTGCAGGCGGCTTTGGCAGCCTTTCGTGAAGGAAAACACGACATCCTTACCAAATTTGTGGTCTGTTATCTTTTTCTTTCTTTCTTTCTTTCTTTCTTTTTCTTTTTTTTCTTTTTTTTCAGTAAGCAAGGTTTAATGAGAAAAGAGACGATAGAAAAAACAGACGCAGGCAAACACGCAAAGAACAGGAGGAGGCATATGAGGAAAGAGGATGAAACATGCGAAGGCACAAATAGTAGAAGATCAATATATCGCAGGTAAGAAGCTGGCCATATAATGGTCTAAATGCATATGCCCGAAGCGCATAGCTGCCCGGATCCTTGACCCCCCTTGTGTTTATGAGGACTTACTTATGGAGGGAAGGATGCACGTGAGGCTCATACAAGGAAGAAGAGCTTAGCACGCCTCGGGCATGTAGCCCATTGAATACTGAATACGGACCACATACCCTACTACATACTAGTCTAACCTCACTACCATTGTAGGCCAAAACATGCCTCCCTCCCCCACATAGCCCCCCGCAAGCACACAACCATATGTGCAAAATAAATATAAATACAAACACATACATGCAACGTTAACATATATACATATATTAAGAATATATATATATGCACATACATATATATACATACATATAATACACATAAATACATGTACACGTACATACACGGCACACATTGCATATATATGTATATATTTATTTATATGTATACATATATATATATATATATACATATATATAACATACATACATACATATATACATACACACATACATACATACATACATACATATATACATACATAGATAAAATGATACACACATACATACATACATACATGCAAATATACATACATATATACATTATATAATACTTATGCAATGTAACATATACATACATACATACATACATACATACGTACAAATATACTTACATACATACATACATACATGCATACATACAAACATACATATTCACATACACATACATACATACATAAATACATACATAGCATACATACATGCATAATGCACATACATACATATATACATACATTTTTTTTAATTTTTTTTTTTTACAGTAAGCAAGGTTTAAATGAGAAGGAGACGAAAGAAAAATAAAAAAGAGCCTAATTCAAAAGAAATCTGGTTCCAAGGAACGACAGTAAGAGCTTTTTTCTTTTTTAATATTTTTTTTTTAGTCACTTGGAATCTTTAATGATTGTGATTAAACTGGCGTCAAAATAAAAAAACAAAGATGAAACTGAGCAAAAAGATGTAAACTCAAAATCAAAAGGGAAACAAACAGTTAGTATAAGTAAGGGCAGACAAAAGCCAAGACAACACACACTGTAGAGACATGATATAGGGAAAGAAAGATGCAATAGCATACACAGTGAGAGGATGAGCATATCGCAGGTAAGAAGCTGGTCATATCATGGTCTAAATGCACGAAGCGGTAAATTGCTCGGCTTCCTATAACCACCCTGGTGATTATGAGAACTTATGGAGGGAAGGATGCACGTAAGGCTCAAACTGGAGAATGAGCTTCCCATATGATACGGACCACAAACCCGAAACATACTAAGCACTCCACCAGTGTAAGCCAAAGCATGCTTCCCTCCCCCACACAGTCCCCCACACACAGACAAACATAGATACAAACATGCATACATACATGCATACATTTTTTTTTCGGAAACTTAGAATTTTAATTATTAGTGTGTTGAACTTGTAGTAAACTCAACATTAAAATGAGTCAGAGTAGAAAAGAGAGCAAATAGAGACAAAATATAGGCTAATCAAAACAAAGGCATTTTTAAAAAAAATATTTTTATTTATTATTATTATTATTATTATTATTATCATTATTATTATTATTACAGTAAGCAAGGTTTAATGAGAAAGAGACAAAGGAAAAATAAAGAAGAGCTTAATTCAAATGAATTCTGGTTCCAAGAAACGACAGTACAAGCTCATAAGGAAATCTGGAACTAAGGTTCAACAGAAAGCTCCTGGAAAGAGTAAAATGGAAGAGAAAAGAAAGAGAAAAAAAGAAAGAAAGAAAGGAGCAAAGAGAAAAAGAAAAGAAAAAAAACACAAGGAAAAGAATAGAGAACGATGAATAAATAATAGTTTTAAAAAAAAATTATAAAAAAAGAAAAAAAAAAGGTAAAAAAACAAAACACAAAAGAGAATAGAAACAAAAAACAAAAGAATAATTTAAAAAAAAAAAAAAAAAAAAAAAAAAAAAAAAAAACGACAACAACAACAAAAAAAAAGGCTCTTCTTTGTTTTTATTTCGTCTCCTTCTGATTAAACCTTGCTTACTGAAAAAAAAAAAAAAAAAAAAAAAACCAAAACAAACAAACGAAACAAAGGAAACAAAGACAATACAAAAAGACAACAACAGAGGCAGCGACAAACACCAAAGGCAAACACAAACAAACAAATACAAGGCCAGACAGGGGCAAGGGAGACGATACTGAACTAGAAGGCAAGAGCAGAAAGCGCCGGCAGAGGTAAGACATAACTAACAATTGGCGCAAGTGAGATCAATTGACAGTCAGTGAGACAGCTCTTAGGGGAACTGCAGCACATAACGCAATTCACTCGCACCCATGGGCCATCGTAGTAGCCAGGAGGGTGGTGTGCAGAGCGTAGTGAAGCTCGACGTTTTTTTTTTTTTTTTTTTTTTTTTTTTTTTTTTTTTTTTTTTTTTTTTTTGTATTGCCTTGCCGTAAGCTTCTTTTTTCTTTGTAACTTTTCGCTTGAACCTCCTTTCTTTCACTTCTTGTTTGTGTTTCATTGATATCTGCTCTGAATAGGCCAAGTATGAAGGCAAATCGCTCGATTTGTCAAAGGAGAATCTTGGAGCTTTTGGTGCTTCGGCAGTCGCCAAGGGACTGCAGGTCACACAGACTATACATGCATAAAGACATCACTACTTCAGGTCAGGACTACACCTATTGTGAGACAACACGAACAACAGCATGGCGTACTGCGCCGCGAGCTGTACGGCGCCACATGGTCGAGGTGAAGAGACAAGCTTGTGGACTGCTTAGGTGAACTCCAACCTTACTCACCTGGATATAAGTGGCAATGAGATCGGGCCGCGAGGTGCACAGGCTATGGCAGGTGCGATCAAGGTACCGCATGCACATGTAGCTTAGTGCGTCCTGTGTATATGTGTTTATCGGTGAAGTGCCTCAAGAGCCTTTGCGATGGCAGTCTTGCCTTCATCGCTGATTCTTATGCAGGACAGATTTGTCGCTGTTGTTGTTGATGATGATGACGATGATGATGGGTTGTTTAGGTGAACTCAACCCTCACCGCTCTCAATATTGGCTGGAACGACATCGGACCAAAAGTGCGCAGTCAATGGCAGATGCTATCAAGGTACCTTCAGAGCTTCGCCAAAGGCCATCCACCAAATGGCGCATAGGACCTGGGGTGATACGGTCGAATAAGGTCGTATCCATCCCTGTCGTTCTCCTTTCGCTGCCACCACAAGGAGTTTTGTTACATGTGTTGGATTGGACGTGTATTCGGAAACTGTCCTGGCCGCAGAAGAGTTAGGACGTTCTTCAGCTATCTATCTATCTATCTATCTATCTATCTATCTATCTATCTATCTACCTACCTACCTACCTACCTACCTACCTACCTACCTATCTATCTATCTATCTATCTATCTACCTACCTACCTACCTACCTACCTATCTACCTATCTACCTCGAAAATCGGGAGGAGGGGGGGGGGCGGGGCGGAAAAATCACCCAAATTCTCCCAGCCCCCCCCCCCGGGATGGGGGGGGGGGGGGGGGGGGCGGGGAGAAAAAATTTATTCCATGATTTTTGGGCAAAGCCCGGGAGGGGGCAAATGGTGTCGGGGAAAAAAAATCACGACGAGCGAAAAAAAAATGTCGTTTGGCCGCTGACCCGGCGATTTTGGCGCGCTAATCGTGCACAAGGGAATATTTGGAGTGAAAGTAATGTTATGTTACCGAACCTTGCGTGCATTGGGACCGACCTGCTTACCAACCTATCTGCCTGCCAGCCTGTCTACCTACCAACCCACCGACCTTCCTATCGACTTACCTTGGCAAGCGCCCACCTCAGAATTTGAAAGGGAGATGGATAGGAAAGGACACATATATTTTAGAGAACACTAATATTACGGCTGCTACTGTTAGTGCTGTTGCTGCTACAACCATTTTCTGCTGCAAGTAATAGCTGCAGCGGCAGTAACACCAGCAACAATAGAACAACAACAGCAGCACAAGTAGCAGCAGCAGTAGTAGCAGCCGCAACAGATATAGTGGCAGCAGCAGCAGCAGCACTAGGCAGCAGCACAGAAGCAACAGCAGCACCACCAGCAGCAGCTTGCAGTAGCAGCAGTAGCAGCAGCAGCAGTAGTAGCAGTAGCAGTAGTAGTAGTATCAGTAGTAGTAGTAGTAGTAGTAGTAGTAGTAGTAGTAGTAGTAGTAGTAGTAGTAGTAGTAGTAGTAGCCGCAGCAGATATAGCGGCAGCAGCACAGAAGCAACAGCAGCAGCAGCAACAGCTTGCAGTAGCAGCAGCAACAGCTTGCAGTAGCAGCAGCAGCAGCATAGCAAAAGCAGCACTAGTCTATCGAGTAGCTGTAGTAGTAGGAATAAGAATAAGAGCAGTACAAGCGTGATTAGGAGTAGGACTAGTATGAGAAGGTATAGGCATAGGACTTGTTGGCGTTGGAGTTGGAGTAGGAGTAAGAGTAGGAGCAGGAGTAAGAGTAGGAGCAGGAGTAGGTGTAGTAGGTGTAGTAGCTGCTGCTATTGCTGCCCTCCTACTACCACCTTTATTCATATTTTTTTTCTCCTCCTACTCCTGCTCCTCCAACTACTCCTACTGCTCCCGCTCTTCCTACTCCTCTCCTCTCCTCTCTCTCTCTCTCTCTCCCTCTCTCTCGATCTCTCTTTTGCCTCCTCTTTCTATTCCTTTTCCTCCTCCTCTTACTCCTACTCGTACCCCTTCTCCTTCTCTTCCTAGTCCTCACTCTTCCTCCTCATCCTATTCCTCCACCTCTTACTTCTCCTCTTTCCTTTTACCTATTCCTCCTTCTTCTTTTCTCTTCCTTTCACTCCTCGTCTTCCTACTTTCTCCTACTCTTCTTCAAGGATTCCTCTTCTTCCTCGTCCTCCTATTCCTCCACCTCTTTTCTACTCTTTCCTATTCATCCGAGGCTCCTACTTCTTCTTCCTACTCCTCGTCTTGCCACTTTCCTCCTCTTACTTCAACTTCCTAATCCTCGTCTTGTTACTTTCCTCCTCCTACTCCAACTACTATTTAACTAGCAGCCGCAGCAGTAGTTGCAGCAGCAGCAGCAGAGTAACAGCAGTAACACTAGCACAAGCAGCAGTAGCAGCTGTGGCAGCTGTGGAAGCAGGTGTAACTAAGCAGAAAGAGAGTAGGGAACGAGAATGAATCAGTAAGGTAGAGATGAGTGGATTGAATTCGTTAGATCTTTCGTTTACTTTCATGGTAGGCACGTAGGTAGGAGAAGGTAGGTAAGACTGATAAGGGTAGGCTTTTTTTCCCCTGGCAGGACAGCTGTAGGGGAGGTTTGGGCCGCTAACCCGGTGATTTTGGGGAGCTGGTCGTGCACATTTGGCTGTTAGCGGGAAGTTCCACGTGCCACCCGCCACCGCACCCTTCGCAAAATTATTTTTTTGCGTTGGGCTCAAATTTGTTGACACTGCGTGGCGGGCGGGGAAATTTGTACCAGACAAAAAAACTGTTTTCTGATGTCTGATTTCTGATTCCACTGCAACTTGGTGCACTTATAAAACAAACTTGATTATTCTAGGCAAGACAACTGCGGGCGGGGAAATTTGTACAGAAAAAAACAAAAACTTGAAACTGTTTTCTGATTTCTGATTTCTGATTCCACTGCGACTTCTTGCACTTGTAAAACAACCTTGGTTATTCTAGGCAAGACAACTAAACTTAATGCTAATGTATTGAATTAACCGTGGTGATAACTAACTTACACGTAACGAGAAATAAACAAACTTATCATGAATAAAATACATTAAACAAATAAATAAAAAAATAAAGAAAATGAAGAAAATGAAAAAAATAAAAATGGAAGAAACAAAGTAAACAAAATAAAGAACATTTCCGTTTTGACATCGTATGCAGTGTCACTAGTGTCCATCTGCCAGCGATTGACTTACTACACAAGAAGAATGATAATAATAATAATAATAATAATAATAATAATAATAATAATAATAATAATAATAATAATAATAGACTTATCAGTCAATTGGCCTTTGATCCTGTCGGACATATGCCTCCATTGGTAGCACGGGACCGTTCGGTGACGCGGCTCCGCTCCAAAGACTCGACTGGCAGTGCAATGTGCAAATGAGCGTGCTGTGCATGTGCAAGTGGGTGCAAGGAGTGAGAGGAGTTATCTGCCGAGAAGAAGTCCGCGACGCTGCGCTGACCTCCACCTACAACAGATCTAGCCAGACATTCTACCTGACTAGGCCTTCCCCTCCTTCTACCCACCTCCTGAACGACCGTGAGGTCGATCACCTCCTCCTCCTCCTCCGCCCCCTCTGCCTCCCTGGTCTGCGCCTCCAACTCCTCCCACTCCTTCCAGATGGTGGCAACAAACCTTCCTAACTCCTCCACCTCTTCTGGGACAGGGATAAACAAAACGCCGAGCATCGCCGCCATCTTTTCATCCTCCCCCTTCAGCCATTCCTCTTTGAAGAGCCTCATCTCCTCCTCTGCCTCCCGCAGTTCCCTGTGATAAAGCCCTCCTCGATTCAGCATGAGGGGCTGCCGGGCTTGCGCCTCATCGATAAACTTAAACAGTGCCTCACGAGAGCTCGCAAACGTTGGGCAATGCAGCAGGAAGTGACGTAACGACTCGTTAACCTCAGTGCCACACAAGGCGAAACAGCTTGAGCAGTCCGGCGAGCATGAGCCAAATTTGGATCGGTAGAGGCGAAGGCGATTGTTGCAGCTCAACAATCGCCTTCTGATAAGGTTGTGACTTCCCCCCTCCAGCGCCCGCCAACGTGGGAAAGCAGAGCGGGAAGACATCTGGCTAAGCAGCACCCTAAGCCCATCAGAGGGCTTAGCCTGCCGCTCCCAGCCAGCTACTTCCTGCCGGACAGACCATTGCTTTACCACCTCGTTCCAGTTCGCCAGAGCGGCCCGCCAGTCCTTATCATCTACCGTGCCATCTTCGTTCACGACCCGCTTGAGCGCATCCAAGCCCTCCCGCAGCCTGTGATCTGCTAAGATCAAATTTTCCGTATCTTCCTTCCATTTGCACCGACCCGTGTTGTAAAGCCTGCGTGTTAGCGCTGTGTTGCCCAGTAACTCGATGCGCCCTAGGAACCGAAGCCGGGCCGCCTTGGCAAGGATGCTAAAACTCGGCGTGCGGCCTAAACCCCTGGTGATGCAGCCGCTTGTGCGCGTACCAACACCCAAGATGACCCGCAGGGGCGCTACCAACGCGCCCTCCAGCTTACTCAGCTTGTTGGCGCCTGGCAGATCCCAAAAAGCCGATGCGTAAAGCAACTTTGCGCCAACCATTTGCTGCCAATTCATCAGCCGAAGACGCGCTGGAACTTCATGGGCAATCCAGAGGGGGTAGCAGGCAGCCGTTCCCGCTACAGTGATTTCCGCCGCCCGCTTCGCTTGCGGTTTATCGGAGAGGGTGTCCGTGAGCAGAGTTGTAGTGGTCGGTGACGTTGAGAACCTTGCCCCGGAACCTCACGCATGGGGGCGACTTTTTTGACTTGGCGTGCCCGTAAATCGGCATGACTTCCGTCTTGCCCGGTTTCAGGTTGATTTCAAGCCGATAGTCCTCCACGAATGTCGCCACGACATTTACAATCTGTTGAAGCTCCGTGACACTATGCGCAATTACCGCAACGTCGTCGGCGTAAAGCAGGGTCCGTATGTCTTCGATGCGGTTGAGGTCCTCGATCTCCAACTCTTTCGCGATTCGGACCGTTAGCTCATCCATGAAGACGTTGAACAGCGACGGTGACAACGGCGACCCTTGCTGAACTCCCATCTCTTCCAGCACTTCACCAGTGAGTTCGCCATCGACTAGCACTCGCGATGACTTCGGTAAAAACGCCGCAGAATGCGATAGAACTTGCCCTGTACCCCCATCTGGGTTAGCCTCTGAAACAACCCGGCCCGCCAAACCGTAGGGAATGCCTTTCTCAGATCCACGAACAAAACGAAAGAACGGAGGCCAGCTTGTTGTCTAAGGCGCAGACGCTCCTTAAGGACAAAAATCTGGTCCCCCGTACTACGTTTTGGCCGGAACCCACCCTGCTCTGGGCGAAGCCTGCCCGGCTGATCGATGAAAGCCGTAAGCCTCGCCGCCATAAGGGACAGATACATCTTACCCAGACAGCTCAGAATCGCGATGTCTCTCCAATTTTCCGGATCGGTTGGGTCGCCTCCTTTTGGGATGTTGACGATAATCGCTTTGCCCCAGTCGCTGGGGGTGTATTCGCACGATTTCAACCAGTTGAAGAAGCGCACCAGAAAGCTCACAATCCGCGTGCCTCCGTACTTGAGCATCTCGTTCTTGATCTTATCCGGTGAGCACGCTTTGTGATTCTGGAGATTTTCCTGGCAGAGCTCCACTTCCTTCTCGGTGTAATCATAGTCCAGCGGGCCCGTCTCAGTCCGGATCTCCTCGGCTTGCGCCATGGCCTCGAATTGGTCGCGCAGGTTGTCGTTATACTGGAAGGTTTCGCGGGCCTTCCGCTCGGGCTCAATCCGCGCTGCTTCCTCATCAGAACCGACTTCCTCTACACATGCATCCTCCAAAAACTGGTTTTCTTTGGGGACCACCATACGTCAGCGGTATTCTTCCCATTCTTGTAGTTTTTCCCGGAGTGTGCATGCCAGAGTGCCATCGGGCTTCCGAACAGGAGCAGAAGCGTTCGACCGCCGAACCCCGCCCAAACGCTTTGACAGCTTCCAGTACGTGGCCATGGTAGCGCTCCTGAAGTTGGCAGCGGTGTCATTCTGGACCCGCTTCCACGCTTGCTCCTTCTTCTCCTTGCATAACCTTCTGACCGCCTTCCTCGCTTCTTTATATCTTTGCCAGGCCTCTCGGTTGGCCTCATTCCTTCGCCAGAGGCCGTATGCCTCTCTCCGTCGCGCAATCGCTTCCCTAAGACTCTCATCAAACCATGCATTAGTAAACCCTGGCCTAATCACCCGAACTCCCAAGACCTTCACGGCTGCGCCCGTGAAAGCTCGGACCACTAAGCTAGCGACCCTATCTACCTCCTGCTGAAGCTCATCCGGGTCCTCCACTGCTGATAGATCTGGGAGGCCATCTGGCAACAGCCCCGATATACCAGCTGCAAAGGCCTCGTCGTACTTCAACCTAAGCTTAGACAGCTCACTCTCCTTACCCTCAACTACCCTGCCTATCAAGCGCTCTGCCTTGAATGCTTTGTACCTCTTTACCTGCTTTTTGGGGGGTGGCTGTCCCCCCAGACCAGTTCCGCCCACACAGCTTTGTGGTCGGTATCAAGGTCTACCTCGTCGACGCCGAAGCTTGCCTCCTCCGCCAGCTCGGAAGAGACGCAGATGTAATCCAGTAGATGCCTTCGTCCACCTACATTTTCCTGCCTAGACCACCAATATTTGTCCCCCCGTGGTTGCGAAAACCCACTGAGATTGCGCAACCCCGTGGCAACAAGCATCGCAGCCAGCAACTCACCATTCTCACTCCTAACCCCTCTACCCCTCCCATCTATCTCGCCAAAGAGGCCCACCACTCCCTCCTCCCGCGCTATTCTGGCGGGCCCCAGCTTAGCATTAGCATCACCAACCGTAACCACATGACCTTTGGTGGCGAAGTAGGAGACGGCCGCCTGCCACGCCTCATAGGCTGCAATAGATTCCTCTCGTTGATTTTCTTGGGGGAAGTAGCCGTTGCCGACGAACACATCCGACGCCGTCGCGCTCCCAGACGACAGCCTCACCCACAATTGCTGTGGGTGTGGAACAGGCGCCTGTACAATGGTAGCGCACGGTGCCAGATAGTTGGCCACCAACGTCAAGACTCCCCCCAAGAGACGCGAGCCCGCACCAGTTGCAGCCGCTTTGCCGAGGACTGCGAAGCCGTCGACTTGGAGCTTCTCCACCTTCTGCGACGATAGGTTGTGCTCCTGGACTCCGACGATCACCCAGCCTCGCTCCTTGTAGTGCTCCGGCCATTCCCCAAAGCCTGGGCTATCCGCACCCACTTTGCCTTGCCAATTATGTGAGGCCACCCTCAGTGGGAAGCCTTTTACAAATTGGGAAGAACGAAGCTGATGCCGATGCCTGCGCTTCGGTTGAGCCCGCCTGGAGCCCTCCGCCACCCTCCACGGCCCATCCTGCACCCTCCGCCCCAGCTCCTCCAGCTCCCGCATCCCGCCCCACTCCGCCAAGGGAGATTCACCGCTTGAGGCTTCGCCCTGGGGCTCGTCGACTTCCACGTCGAGCACCCAGTAGCCAAATCCCTGCTTGCGAAGCTCCCTCTGCATCTCTACATACTGGGCACCCCCCCGTGCAGCCCGCTGCTTCTCTCTTTCCCGGAAAGTCCTACCCGTCGCAACGTGAACCTTTCCCGTGAAGAACTTACGCTCCCGCAGCAGCCGCACCATCTTCTCCGCCTCCTCACAAGACGCACATTTAATCCGCAAATGTCGCCCACTACCTCTGCCCGCGAATTCCACCTCGACTTCCCCGAGACCGAGAATTCGGAGCTCTCGCGCCATGACCACTGTCTGAGAGACATGCGATAGCCCCCATACTATGCAACATCTCTTATCCAGCTCATTTCGTACCTTCCTCCGCCACCTCCTCGGTGGCGGTACCGCTTGCCACACGCCGTGACCAGACCTTTCCGGACGTGACTTCTCTTCCGAGGTTGGGGAGGGTGATCGAGATGCAGCAGGATTGCTGGCTCTACGTGATTCAGGTTGCCCGTCAGGTACGCGAGCACTCGACCACCCCACCCCGGCCGAGTAGCCATCGCCACCCGCAGGCGCACTCCCACGGGGAACGTCTAAACCTGAAGGATTACCGCCTTGACCCATAGGGCCAGCACTAGCGGCCGCGCTCTTCGCATAAGAACCTGACATAAGTGGTATGGGACCCCGGTGCCGCATTGATCGAGTTGTAAACTCGATAAATGAGGACCCAGGTGGGGTTATTTAAAGCTCAACCCTTAAAAAGCATACGTGTACGTATGTATAGGAATACACACAAACACTCACCTGCATCCGTAACCAGGCACGAGGCAGACCCGCTGTGCATCATCAAGGTAGGTGTCGTGGCAAACCACCCTGCGTCCGATAAACGCTGCAAGTGAGTCATCTACCGAGAGCACAGAGTGACAGGCCCGTGCACGTGTACCCACCACCCCATAACCCTCCGCCAGAGCAACCCCATGGCATCCGCAGGATGAGCACGAAGACTGCTGAGAGAGAGGGTGAGCCAGGAGCCCCGCTCCGGTCCGTCGTTACTTTGGTCATTTAGTCGTTTCAAGGCTTGTGGTAAGGTGTAGGGCCTCTCGCCTTCGTACAAACTCCGACCGACAGTAGTTTGGTTGACCATCCTTCGCGGTGACCCTCTGAACACAACCCCCTCCCCCAGTGCCCACCCCTTGTGATTCCAGAGGCCACCCCGAGCCAAGAGCCATGAGTATGATGAGCAACTCACATGAGTTACTCTCAGTAATTGGGACCCGTCTCATAAATCAATGGAACGCTTATCGTGCGCCCCTCATAGGCTCAGCCCGCCCATGTGAAAGCTAGGCCTCGCCCAAAGCAAAGCAAAGCAAAGCAACAACAAAAAAAAAAAAAAAAAAAAAAAAAAAAAAAAAAAAAAAAAAAAAAAAAAAAAAAAAAAAAAGAGAGAGAGAGAGAGAGAGAGAGAGAGAGAGAGAGAGAGCGAGCGAGAGCGAGGCCGCCGTGGCTCGCCCGCAATCCAGCTGGGTGCACCTCGTCACAACCACTCATCGGCGTGAGCTCATAGCTGTGTGCGACATAGGTACAAGAGCAAGAGGAGAAACAGTGTGCCAGCGTGGATGTGTGGGTGAGGCAGTGCGGTGAGGCAAAGCAGCGATGCCAGTCGAATCCCTGGAGACGGAACCTAGCATCAAAAACATCGTATAAGTCTACCCCAGGCCTCCATCCACCGAGTGGTGAGCTCGATAAAAGAAGACCCGAGTGGGGTTATTTAAAGCTCAACCCTTAAAAAAGCATAAACATGTACGCCGCCAGGAACCCAACAACAATAACATAGCAGCCAGGAACCCAACAACAATAACATAGCAGCCAGGAACCCAACAACAATAACATAGCAGCCAGGAACCCAACAACAATAACATAGCAGCCAGGAACCCAACAACAATAACATAGCTTCCGTAACCAGCCTTCAGGAACCCGCCTCAGTTACCCGCCCCCGTAACCAGGTCAGAGACGTGACGTACTATGCATCATTGAGGTGTCGTGGCAAGCCACCCTGCGTCCGATAGAAGCTACAAAAGAGTCATCTACCGAGAACACTAAGTGACAGGCCCGGTCACATGCACCCAACACGTCCCGACCCTCCGCCAGAGCATCCCCATGGCATCCGCAAAGTGAGCACGAGGGGTTCTGGGAGAGAGGGTGAGTCAGGAGCCCCGCGTCCAGGCAGTCGCTACTGTGGCAGTTGAGTGATTTCAAGGCTTGTGGAAATGTGTGGAGCCTGTCGCCTTCATTCCCACTCATACCGACAGTAGTTTAGTTAACCAACCTGTCCAGTGACCCACTGAGCCCAACCCCCTCCCTCAGATAACCCCCACCCCCCGCACCCCGAGTGATACCAGAGGCCACCCCGAGCCAAGAGCCGTGAGCGTGGTGAGAGAGCTTCTCTCAGTAAAAGTTTCCGTCTCATGAATCAGTGGAGCACTGATTATGTACCCCTCATAACAAGCTGCCAACGGCCCCAACCCCGCCGTGTGGCGGTGACACCCAACCATGTATTGGTGCCCCCCAAAATAATAATAATAATAATAATAATAATGATAATAATAATAATAATAATAATAATAAAGTAAATAAATAAATAAATAAATAAATAAATAATAATAGTGCTTCTCTGTCAATGGCTGATACATTTCTGTACATGGCCTCCATCGTCTCACCCGCGAGGGGAGTACGAAGATTTGACGATAAGCTCTACTCACAACCCCCGCAAGGCAGCTCCTACACTTTTCCCGACAGACCAATACTTTCAAAGAAAACTTACTTTGAAAATACTGGCACCGGGAATCGAACTGGCGACTGGTCCCAGTTGGTATTGAACTCACTGGGCTATCGCGGTGAGGATTAAAATAATAATAATAATAATAATAATAATAATAGTGTATCTCCTGCCAATTGCTGAGCCAAAAGGCCATGTGCATCCAGTCCTCCATTCCATAAGGAAAGTCTCCACACCAATCGGTGGAATAAAGGAAGTGACGGCATAGAACATTACTCTAGGAGCTTTATACCAATCAGCCCATGGAAAGGACCGATGGCCTATGTACTCCCTAATAATAATAATAATAATAATAATAATAATAATAATAATAATAATAATAATAATAATAATAATGGTGCTTCTCTGTCAATGGCTGATGCAAATCTGCACATGCGCCTCCATCGTCTCACCCGTGGGGGGAGTACGAAGAATTGACGATAGGCTCTAATGACACCCCCGCACGGGCAGTTCCAACACTTCCAGACGGGCCGGTATGTTCAATGAAAATACTGGTGGCACCGACGGGAATCGAACTGGCGACAGGGCCCAGATGGTAGAACTTGACCACTGGGCTATCACGGTGTCCAATAATAATAATAATAATAATAATAATAATAGTGCTTCTCTGTCAATGGCTGATGCATTTCTGCACATGCGCCTCCATCGTCTCACCCGTGAGGGGAGTACGAAGAATTGACGATAAGCTCTAATGACACCCCCGCAAGGGCAGTTCCAATAATAATAATAATAATAATAATAATAATAATAATAATAATAATAATAATAATTTCCGTAACCATCAACAAGAGGGCATGCTTGCAATCATTGATTGATAAGTCTTTAGTGAATCATCACCATGAGCATATTGATATATATCATCGTAACTGTCCATGTAGTCGTCGCTGTTGCCTCCTTTGTTGGATTGTCGTACATAATAGTTATTCTTCTTGTACCTCTTTGATCTTGGACTGTCGCAGGTATTCAAGAATCCTCTCGTTGTTGCTAACACCTTGAGGTAAGCCTTGGATATGATCTTTGAGCTTAACTCCAATTAGCTGCTTCAGAATAGGGTTGACCTGCACACAGATGGCAGTGTGATTGTGGTGCGCTATTCAGTGTTACATGGCCCGCCCCTATTCAAGATATGTTTTCACCACTGTTGTTTCACTAAGCTGTGTGCATTTTGGGTTTGTTTTATTGATGCTACGCGCGGGTAGCATTAAAATGATGCAATCATTGTGAATATGTTGGTATGTTGTATATGAATAGTACCTATTAGCACATAAAAATGTGTATGTATAATATGTATATTGCATGTGAATATGCATGCTTGTTGTTAAACGTTTTGGGTAGGTGGGTGGTGTGTGT